>CAXARO010001397.1:0-57000 GCA_963971305.1 Arcuatula senhousia
TATATCGACCAAACAGATCAATATTGACCGAGAACGCAGTTCGAGGTCGATATGCATAGATCTGTTGGTTGATATATTCTTGTATTGACCGAACCAAAAGCTATAATTGTTATATTATTAATCATAAATTGTTGTTAATTTGAAATTTCAAATTGTTTTAAAATTTATTTTTAGTACCGTGCTGTATGGATATGCAGTATTAAAAAATATCACTTGAACATTCTATTTTAGGAATATTATATGTACCCAAAGAAATACAAAATGACCATGTGGTATTGTTCAACCAATCAAAATAAAGAAATTCTATGTGATTAATAATATATATTAAGGAGGTTTGCTCCTCATATTTTGAGATTTTTGTCAGATTTTCGAGATCCTCGGGGTTTATCCATCTATTATGCTTGAAATATTTTGCCCATGAACCCCCTATTTTCTTTTTCTTATTCAAAAATATGTCCAACAAATATGCAGTTCACATTTTTTTATGAAATTTTATTTACTCTGTCATACATTTTAAATAGTTTAAAGATACGAATCTGTGGCAATGCAAAAGTAATGAAAAATCTAGAGAGAACGTATTTCCCACCAAAATTACAAACGCTTATAGCATAAAACGAGCACATGAACCTACATTTTTTTCTTGCTTATTTTGATCATTTGTCCATATTCTTTTAAGAAGATGCAACTTTATCCATTTTTATTTACTTTAAGATACAGGAGCAAACGCCCTTAATACTTCTGTTTTAACTTTATATATTAATATAGTCATGGGACAATATGATTTTGTGATCATGTTTTTTATAGTTGCATAATTAAACTCCGTGTTTGATCATTTTGTAGAATACGTACAATAGACGATTGTCCAGATGGTCTCAAAGAAAAACTGCTGCCATTTTACAAAAATGAGCCTAGGGCCAAGTCGGATTACCTTAGCCAAATCCAGCGGGCTTTCGTCAAGTATTTTGTTGCTTCTTTGGCGCCATCTGATGTAGTTAATTCGGACACTGCCAAGAAATTAATGGGATGCGGCGAAAATTTTGGGTTGTGGCCTCAAAACTTCAAAAGTAACGAAATAGATGACTTCGAAAAATACCTGAAAGACAGGCTTAAGAACGAAAAAAAGAGACTAAACAGGGAAAAGCAGCTGTCCGAAACCTCAGTTAGGCTGTCTGAGGCCCTAGCAGCCAGTGTGAGTGATAACATCGAAGAAGATATGCTGGTTGTATCAGCTGTTGAGCAAGCGTTTATGAATTGAATTGGATACTGAAACTAAATATGTAGGTCATCACCAAGTGTCCGTCATCGTCTTTCGGTTGTTACATCCACTATGAACCAAAATAATGACTGACATAACCATGCACTGTTCACATTCAATATAATATGACTGATTAGAACTGTAATTAACCACAATATATCTGTGAATTGCTGATTGAATTTGATGCAATTTCTTCAGTTATTATCAATTTCTGTATTTTTACTATTGTTAATACAGATATTGATAATTACTATAGATATTGCATAAAAAAGTCAGCATTTTACAGATACAAAGTGGTAAAGAACAGTTCTTATCAGTTATATTAAATCGAATGTGAACAGTGCATGGTCATGCCAGTCATTGTTTTGGTTGATAGTGGTGCTAAAGTCTAATAAAATTAGGTTTTAATAATTTAAATATCAATATATTTTTTTCTATACTTAGGTGAGCGTGTACCTTTGCTCTAAAGACTAGCCATGAATGTGTTTATTTTATTTTACATTATATTATGATTATATTTGTTAATCACAGTATCCATTAATATTTTGTTCATATTGCTAGAATCACGAAAAGCTTGTACAATGTATATTTTACTTTTTTCCGACTGGTTCTTTTTTTATTATACCCCCGCTTCGAAAAAGAGGGTGGTATACTGTTTTATCCTTGTCCGTCCGTTCGTTCGTCCCTCCGTAACATAATTTCGGTAACAGTTTTCTCAGCAACTACATGCCACAGAGGTCTGATATTTTGCATATAGCTTTCTGCCATAGTACCATATGCTGTAAACCAAATACTTAAGTTTTTACATACATTTATAATTTCGTAACACTTTTCATAGCAACTACATGATGTAGACGTCTGATATTTTGCATATAGCTTTCTCCCATATGAAGTATACTAATTTCAGGCTCCTAGGTCAACTACTTCCTGGTTACCAAATACTTTGAGATAAAGGTCTTATATTGTGAATATAACTTTGAACTATAGTCCCATTTGGTGTATAGGGAATGTCAACTACTTCCTGTTTTCCAAATACTATGATTTTTGCCCATAGTGAACATGAATGCAAAATTGTCGTCAAAGTTTTCTCAGTAACTACAAGAGATAGAGGTCCAATATTTTGCATATAATTCTTTATAGTCCCATATATTCATGTTCCTAGGTCAATAACTTCATGTTTAGTGAGTATTTAAACTTGTATGCATGGCATAGTTTGGGATGCAGGGGTATCAATAGTCAGCCTAAGCTTGGCATAGTTAAGGGATTTGATGTAAAAGAGTTATACTGGTTAGAAGTAATGGGGGTATATTGATAAAAAGTCAGTCCTTCTGAGGCATAAATATATTTTGAACCTTTGTACTGAGATCAGCGAATTAAGCTTTAAGTTTCATTTGACTTTTTTTCAATGCAAGTTGTTATTCATTGGATGGCTAAAATTGTACTCTTTTTTACATTGTATATACTTTTTTTTTCTAAACTTGTTATTAATTTTGATTTTTATATTGTCAAGCTTCAAAGAAAAAGCTTTGGAAATTAAGTCTTGTATAATGCAGAACGTTGTTTTGTTTGTACTAAACTTTTTATCAATTTTTAGCTCACCTGGACGAAAGGTCCATGTGAGCTATTGCAATTACTTGGCACCCGTCGTCGTCGTCGTTATCTTTTCTTTAAAAGTCTTCTCCTCTGAAACTACTAAAGGAATTGCTTTGAAACTTTGAACACTTCATCCATGGCATGTTCTCTACCAAGATTATACGAATGGTAACCGCAGACCAAAAAACATGGCCGTCGTGGCTAAAAATAGAACAGATGGGTCAGACTACTGTTTTTGGCTTGTAAATAAAAAAGTAAGAGATATATTAATACTGCTTCAGCATCAAAAGCTCTACAAATTCTCCATTTTGTCAAAGTTGTCAGATGACCCCTTATAGTGGGTACAGCTCCTTAAAGGTCAAAATAGCGGTTTTTTCATGTTTTTGTTTATAGAATGAAAACTATAGCAGATACAGGGAAGTTGTCGCTTGCTTAAATGTTCAGCTTATTAAGCTCTTCAAAAGTCTTCATAGGATCGAAGTTGTTGGGTGAACCCTTATAAGGACTATGACCCCTAAATTGACTTCTTTTTTTCATGTTTTTTGGCCTATAGAATGAAAACTATAACAGATAGAAAATAGCTGTTGCTTACATAATTGTTCAGTTCATTTAGCTCTACAAAAGTCTTTGTAGGGTTGAAGTGGTCACATGACTCCTTGTTGGGGTTAGGGCCCTTTAAATAACGTTTTTTTCATGTTTTTTTGCCTATAGAATGAAAACTAAAGCAGATAGAGAAAAGCTGTTGCTTGCGTAAACAATCAGCTCATTTTGCTCTACAAAAGTCTTCATAACATTGAAGTTTTCAGATTACCCCTTATAAAGAATATGGTGCCTAAATAACGGTTTTTCATGTTTTGGGGTCTATAGAATGAAAGCTATAGTAAATAGAGAAAAGATGTGGGTTTCTTAAATGTTCGGCTCATTTAGCTATACACAAGTCTGTAAAGGGTCGACATCAAGACCAAGTGAGCAATTCAGTCTCCTGGTACCCTCTTGGTTTTTTTTTTTTTATATTGTTACACATTAAAGGAAAGACTTTTACATTTTAGTTTTGTAAAGTGCAGAGAGTAATAATTGGCTCTCAGACAACGCAGTGTTTTAATTGTTATATCAATCTGCCTTGTCATTGGCTGTCAAGTTGTTAATTATATATTTGTTTTCTATTTGTTTTCCCCTAAGAAGATTTGGGAAAAATAGTGGTTTACCTATGTCTGTCAGTCCGTCTTGTAGTCTGTGGCATATTTTTCGTCTCAGTTTTCTAAGTAAAGACCCAAGGACAGTGGGAGATGCATTTCCTGTTTCGTAGCTTTTGAAAAAAATGACCAATTATTTTTAAAGATCTTTATTTAGTTATGAATTAAGCAAGATGTTCTCTTTCGCAAGTTCAAAAAGTAGGTCTTTGATCTATGTGTCTTCAGTTTTAAGAAATGTTAAAAAATCTTACTTACTGGTCAATAAACAGAAAAGATTATTTTCAGTTTTTCAGCATTTTTTTTTCTCTATTCCTGCAACCTAAAAATTTGTTATGTAATGCTACTTTTCAGTTAACTTAACTGAATGCAATAATCTATAGAATTGGATAGGGGGAGGTTTAAAAGACTGTCTGCCATTCGTGATAAGTATTGTAACTTAGTGTTAAATGTGTAATTTGTGACTTGACTTACTGACACAGCGTTCCCACATGGCAATATTAAGACACATATTTATTTTATTTTTTCTATTCAATTTATGTCACAAGAATAAGCCATAATAATAACTTTTAAGAGAGTATAAGATTTAATTCTGGTGTGTCAACACATTTCCTTTATTTATGACTGTTACCACAAAATAGAAACACTTCTGTTGCTTGTGCACTCAAGATAGGCTTTGGAGTGTGTAGAAATGTTTTGTTATGCTGTAGACATTGCATATGAATGGGATTTTTCAAGTGTCTAATTAGGGTCAGGGGTCACAATACATAAGAACGCTTTTAAGTAGCCACCAAAATGTTGTACATCTGCATATGTTTTATTATTTCTGAACCAAATGATAAATCTATCAACGACAATTTATCGTGTGATGTTGTTTCTTTATATTTTTATATAAGTTTTATAAAGCTATAGTAATAAGTGAATATATTGCATCCGTTTACATTTATGAACAAAAGGGATTCAGTTAATACCACTATTTTAATTCGCCCAAATTTTGGTTTAAAAGTACCGATTACAACAAAACATACCGACAAATTAATAAACAAAACTATATAAAAATGGGGCTCTGGGTTAGGGTTAGTTTGTTACAAAAGTAGAATTTGTGACAGCGGCTTCAAAATTTCTTGCTTTTTTTCTCTTATTTTTGTATTGTTGCTTGGTTGGTCTTTTTCCTTTGAACTTTTGAGATTGCAATGTCCCTTAGATAAGGTAAAGTAACGTAGATTGTCGATTATATATTAAATATATTTTTGTCAGACTGGTTGTGGTAACAAGAGAACATTTTTGCATTATGTTTATTCCTTAAATCAATGAAAATTAATATAGCATCTCATTAACCATTATGAATATATGTTATACTTACCATGCGTCTTATCATATTGAAAAAAGCTGTTAAACTATTTAATTGGAAGTAGTTAAAAATAAAATTGGCATTTCTCCTTTTGTGTTTTTTATTCATCTCATTGTATCGTAATCAAAATAATTTAATTTACCAGAACTACAGAACTTGAAGGGTCAATCTTGAATATCAAAAGATCTGTATAGTAAGTAGATCTACATCTTTCACAACAGACACTCAAACAGGAATTTAAAACAAATTTATGACAAACATGACAAAATTATCTTTCTCTACTTGTGTACCTATATACCGACTGCTCCCATATATGTCACAAAAAAGAAATCTGATACAATCTTGAAAAAATTTTATCAAATGACAGCAATGCTTAGTGTTGAGTTTCTTGCAATTGCCTTCAGACTCGAATAAAAAATAAAATTATTGCATAAAAGAACAGAAATCCAAACAGATGAAAAAATAAAAGTAGCGATAACAAGATTATCTATTCACAGAAGTAAATTATCCAAACTTTATATAACACACTACGAAAGGCTTTTTTGCAGTTCTGTTACACTATGTTTACATTTTGATTTGTACATTGGCATCGCGACAGGCGTGTTGCAACAGACAAAAATTGCTTGCTCTTCATGAGCATTTGAGTTCGCGTTGTCGTTTTGGTGTTCAGTTCGTTTTCGGATTGTGTTTTTGTTCATTCTTGCTGTTTTTGTCAACTGTTTAAAATAAAAAAAAGAAATAATATTGAATATTTGCCAAATAGACATGATCCACATAATGACATGATTTTTATCAATGAGAAAAAAAAACAGAAATCCAATGCATGTGAATGCGTTTGTTTGTCGAGTTGTTTCTGCTCTTTAAGGTCAGGTTGGTAAGAATGTAAGATCAGCTGGTTGAGGTTGGTAGGAATGTGAGGTCAGGTGGGTAAGGTGGGTGAGAATGTAAGGTCAGATGGGTAAGGTGGGTAAAGTCAGGTAGGTAAGGTGGGTAACAATATAAGGTCAGATGAGTAAGGTAAAAAAATTAATTCATAAAGACGAGGTGGGTGCAAATGTAAGGTAAGGTGGGTAAGGTAAATAACTTGGTAAAGATTGTTAGGTCAGGTGAATAAGTTGGGTAAGAATGAAAGGTTAAGTGGGTAAGGTGGGAAGGGTGAGGTGGGTCAGGTGGGTAAGATGGGTAAACTGGTAAATATTGTAAAGTCAGGTGGGTGAGGTGGGTAAGGTCGGTAAGAATGTAAGGCCAGGTGGATAATGTGAGTTAGAATGTAAGATAAGGTGGGTAACAGTGTAAGGGAAAGTGGATAGGAATGTAAGGTCATTTGGGTAAGGTAATAAAGTAAATTCATGTAGGTAAGGTTGGGAGGAATGTAAAGCCAGGTGGGTAAGGTGGTTAACAATGTAGGGTTAGGTGGGTAAGATGGGTAAGGTCAGGTGGGTAAGGTCTGTAAGAATATAAGGTCAGAGGGGTAGCAGATGGTAAGGTGGGTAAGGTCAGGTGGGTTATGTGGGTAATATCAGGTGGGTAAAGTGGGTAAGAATGTAAGGTCAGGTGGGTAAGGTGGGTAATAATGTAAAGTCAGCTGGGTAAGGTGGGTAAGGTCAGGTGGATAAGGTGGTTAAGAATGTAAAGTCAGGTGGGTAAGGTAAGGTTGGTCAGGTTGGCCAGGTGAGGAATGTAAGGTGAGTAAGAATGTTGGGTCAGTTGGGGAAGGTGGCTGAGAATGTACAGTTAGGTGGGTATGGTGGACAGGAAGGTAAGGTCAGATGGGTTAGGTAGGTAAGAATTTAAGGTCAGCTTGGTAAGGTGGGTAAGCATGTAATATATTATCTGAAAGTTTTTTATACAGTTCTCTAACACTGGATTTGGCACATTGATTTTTCGTTGGCAACGCGACTGGCGTATTTTAACAGGCAGGATCTGTTTGCTCTTCCGGAGCACCCGAGTTCGGGTTGTCAGTTGGTGTTCAGTTGGTTTTTTTGGATTTGTGCTTTTGTTCATTTGTGCTGTCTATTGTAATTGTTTAAAATAAAACACGAAAGAATATGGAATATGTGCAAAATAGACACGATTTACATAATGATGTTGATGTTTTGGGGTTTTTTGCGCTGTGTGTTTGTTTGTTAATTGTTTGTCGACTTTTTTCCCCTCTGTGATATTTTACTTTGGATTGCACATTTGTTTTTTATTTCTTAATAAAAAACATTGCAACATTAGCTTTGACAAATATATTGCCGACAATATTTAGTTGTTTCTCACTTTTTGTCATTCTACCAATAACTTAGAACAAAGAAAGCTTTTTAAGAGTTCTTACTCGACGTTTTTTTTTTCATATCACCCTGTCCAAAAATCACTCACGGACACATCAGTTCCGGATAACAAAAAGTTTGAAAAAAAATGTTAAGGGAAATCAGTACTTGGTTGTTAATGCTAAAATGCTTGATTTTAGCTTAATATTTATTTATTCTGGATGGAGAAAATGACCTAATATATCATGTAATTGGTAGTTAATGAGGTATGACGGTTTTAGCGGCCACCATTACCGATACATCTTTCTAACTCTACAATTGTGTCATTAAAGTTTAAAAGGTATTGCTCTCCCATACTGGGATCAGTCTTTGTCTGAAAGGCTTGCATTGTTTCCGGAACCGTAAAGGTAATAGCAATGTCTGGAACGGTGAGGCACTTATTCATATCTTTAATGCCAGCATGTTGTTATAATATAGACAATACAAATAGTCTATTGACAATTGCAAAGTTTATACAAACAAAATATTTTTCCTACTCAATATGCTTTTATTTAACAGAAACAGTTGTCAACTTTATTTTTTTTAGAATATTAAATGATCATAATCAACTTTATACCAACATTTGAACTGAAATTTGAATTACTAATGTCATTGTGGACCTGTTGAAATCTTTTAAATTGTAATTCAAAAGAAAAAAAGAATAAAAACAATGTCCCCTGGCTGCCTCATACAGTGTCAACTTAACTGGGATATATTTTGATAATTGCACATTTTTTTGTCAAATGTAACACAGTTTGGACGCGACTTTTATTGTAAAACATTATTTTAAAATCTAAACGAAACATTAACTAACTCTTATTATATATCTTAGTTTTGCACCCTATTAAAACGGTTCTCAAACGCTCGAAAAGTTCTAAAAGGAATGTTGTTTAAAACGCACTTTTGTTTGAATATTTCATACATTGTTGAGGCACTTCTTCCATTTCTTGATTCTGAAAGATCGTTCAATAATTCCAGTTCTTTTCCGGACCATCTACCTCTACATTGTACAATTGGAAGGCACGACACTGACCTTGATTCAACAATTTGAATCTCTGTTAAGTCGTCGTCTGTAATATGATTTTTGTTAGAAGGAGAAATCATATCCTCTTGTTCAAGTTCCTTCTCATCAGTCGTATTACTTGCAGAGGAAGATGCCTCTTTCTTGTCTGTTTGAGAAACTGTGTGAGGAATGGACCAATGCAACCGATATAAAGAAGTTGCATTGAATGTTTTAAGGTGAAATTTAGATAGAATTTCCAATTCCTTTAACTTGTTTTGATTTACAGCAAGTTCTTTTAGGAGAGTAAATAATCGATCAAATTCTACATACCAACCCTGCATTATAAAAGCAATACAGGATATATATGTTAATATACTAAGTTTGTCATCTTGATTTAACTTTTCTCGTACGAGCTTTTTCAAACAGATGGAAACCCAAGGCAGAATTTTTGGAAGCCCTTTTAATTTGCTTGCCCATACTAAACCTCGTCTGTCCAATTCACCGATTATAAAGGTCGAAAATATTTCTGCAGACTTTTCAGTTGTTGTATTGTCTAAGTTGTCAATGATGCGCCAAAAATTTGATTTCATATTCCAGTTTAGAACGGCGTTACGGCTATTGTCATACAGTTGAATGGCGGGGAAATGCGTCAATTTTAGTTCGTTAAAACCAGCTTCAAGAACAGTTTTGAAATCTATTCGGTTCTGTTCAACCATGTTTCGAAGTGAACCAAAAACCATCGGATAGATAGCCTTTCGTTGAGTTGTAAGGGAATTAATCAGTTGTTTTATTGTAATTGTCCCAGTTACTTGAAACCTAGTTTTCTTTGCTGTCAGTTCTCCTAGAAAAAGTTCAAATGTAAAATATGTGTTTACCTTGCCAGCTTCGAAAAGATCTTGAATAAGAATGTGCAGTAAACGCCTTCCAATGACATGATAACTCCCTTTAATGTGATCGTGGATTCCACAAAACCGGGCTATCCGTTTTTGTATAACCTCAGAGGAACTCCAAATATTACATGGGGGAATATCATCATCCAATGACATACATGATGTCCATGATTCTAATGCTATAAATCCCAATGCATCAGAAGCGCTCCGAGAAGGTGCCAGCACGCCTGGACCTAGATTTATAGAATACGGATTACTTCTGAAACAGAGTGGATTTCCCCATAAAAGTTTTTCGGATGCCAACTCTAATTGGTAACTTGTCCAAATAGCTTCAACGTTTCCAGTGCCTTTAAACTTTTCCAATAGCTCCGTTAATGATTTTGCAATCCAGATTCCGATGTTTGTAATTGCCCTTACAGTTTCTTGTGGGAAAGGTACCAGAATAGCTTTATTTTCAAGCAAATTACATAGTTGAGAGATATCAATGCAGTCTGTTGCGTGTACCATTAATGGAACAGATGGTAGTATTGTTACAAACTCAAGTCTACATTCCAAATTATTCATTAGAGCCCAATTATTGTTCAAAGTAGACAAATATTTTTGGGCATCCGTATAAAATGCCTTGGCTGTTGCAACAGGAAAACACTTTTCTCCTGCAATGCTACCGGATACAGGATGAAATCGGGTTTTAGGCTTAAGATGGGGTATATCAGCGTACAATTGAACAAACCTTATTTTGTCTGGATAAAAGCAAAGGTTCCTTAAATCAGACGTTATATCAAGGGAACGTCCATCTAAATTACTTTGAAAAGTACTGCAGTCGCAAAACGATAAACATGTTCTTAGAGTGCCTCTGTTGTTAATTAAATTCTGAATCCCGCTTGACCACATTAAGTTAACATCTGGTGATGATATATTAACAGCAGAGTGAACTGTAATTTCTTTCACGTGTTGTGGCTTAAAACATGACAATGAAAGACCCTGACTCATTTTTTCACCAAACCGAAAGCAAAAGACTATCATTCTGAAATTGTCTGTTCTGAAATTATTCAAAACATCTTGGATAGCAGATAATACATGATTACTATCATCAGGCAGAACAAACATTCTTCCGATGTCATTTAGGTCATTTTTCTTAAGTGTATCGGTTGCTATATTATTACTACTCAATTCCGATAATTTCAGCTTCACATTGGTTTTAAAGGTTTGGAAAATTTGCATGGATTTGTACTTTACTTCTTCTTGGGCATTACTTCTACTATGCCACTTATCAGTAGGAATCAAACCAATCCAACATTCCCAACCATGCTCATAAAATAGTTGGAATCCGACTGAAATATTAAAATTTACCAGTTCCTTTTTCGAAAATTTGCTTAGATCACAATGTTTTTTTAACAGCGATTTTAAAAATGTTAAATTTTTAATTCCCTTTGGACCTATGTTCAAATGTCGAACATGAAAATCAATTGCACACAGACTTTTTAACTCTACAACACATCCATCAATGTCTGTTTTTAATTTAAGAAATGTGTGCTGTTCAGCTGGAGAAAGTGCGACGGCTCTTGCAAAAATCCGCTCTTTTCTGAGTAAAAAGTCTTTAACAGAATTATACTGGAAAAAGACTTTTGACACCTGTCCATTTTCGTCGGCTGTATCTAAAAAGTCCTGCTCTTCCTGGTCTGACTCCATCTGTAAGTAAATCAATATCTTAAATAAAGACTTGTGAAGCTTAAGATCGCAATTGGTTTACAAAAAAAAGAGATTGTAATAATAGGCTAACCCTACAAAAAGCAGGTGGGTACGAATGTAAGGTCAGCTGGGTAAGGATATCAGGTCAGGTGGGTAACAATGTCAGGTCAGGTGAGTAAGGTAAGAAAGTAAATTCATGTAATAGGAAAGGTGGATAGGAATGTAATTTCAGGTACTAGGTAAAGTGGGAAAAAAAGTTCATTTACGTTGGTAAGGTAAGTTAGCATGTAAGTCAGGTGGGTAAGTATGCAAGGTCCAGTGGGTAAGATAATAAGGTAAATTCATGTATGTAAGGTAGTAAGGAAAGTAAGGTCAGGTTGGTAAGGTGGGTAAGAATGTTAGGTAAGGTGAGTAAGGTGGTTAAGAATGTCACGTCAGGTTGGTAAGGTTTAAAAGTATATTAATGTAGGTAAGGTGGGTAGGAATGTAAGTTCAGGTGGGCAAGGTGGGTAAGAATGTAAGGTCAGGTGGGTAAGGTGGGTAAAAATGTAAGGTCAGGTTGGTAAGGTAGGAAAGTATATCCATGTAGGTAAGATGGGTAGGAATGTTAGGTAAGGTGGGTAAGGTCAGGTGGGTATTGAGGGTAAGAATGTAAGGTCATGTGGGTAAGATGCGTAAGGTAAGGTCAGGTGGGAAAGGAAGGTAAGAATGAAAGGTCAGGTGGATAAGAATGTAAGGTGAGGTGGGTAAGAATGTAAGGTAAGGTGGGTAAGAATGTAAGGTCAGGTGGGTAAGGTGGGTAAGGCAAGGTGACTAAGGTTATGTGGGTAAGAAGGGTAAGAATGTAAGGTCAGGTGGGTAAGAATGTAAGGTCAGGTGGGTAAGAATGTGAGGTAAGGTGGATAAGAATGTAAGGTCAGGTTGGTAAGGTAAGACATTATATTCATGAAGGTAAGATGGGTAGGAATGTAATGTCAGGTAAATAAGAATATAAGGTCAGGTGGGTAAGGTGCGTAAGGTAACGTGGGTAAGATGGGTAAGGTCAGGTGGGAAAGGATGGTAAGAATATATGGTCTGGCGGATAAGAATGATAGGTAAGGTGGATAAGAATGTAAGGTAAGGTGGGTAAGAATGTAAGGTCAGATGGGTAAGGCAAGGTAAGTAAGGTCATGTGGGTAAAAAGGGTAAGAATTTAAGGTCAGGTTAGTAAGAATGTTAGGTGAGGTGGGTAAGAATGTAAGGTCATTTAGGTAAGGTAAGAAAGTATATTCATGTAGGTAAGGTGGTGTAAAGGTTAGGGTTAGGGTAAGGTTATTAAGGTCAGTAAAATGGGTAAGAATGTAAGGTCAGGTGGGTAAGATGGGTAAGAATGTATGGTTAAGTGGGTATGGTAAGAAGTATATTGATGTAGATAAGGTGGGTAGGATTATATGGTCAGGTGGGTAAGGTGGGTAATGTCAGATGTGTAAATACGGTTAGATTGTAATGTTTAGGTGTCATAGATGAGGTAGGCTGGAGGTAAGGTCAGGTGAGAAGATGGGTAACGTATGGTTTGTAAGGTAATGTGGGTAGGGTGGGTGACAATGTTAGGTCCGATTGCAACGCTGTATGCTTATGTGAGTTAACTAACTAGCAATGTGTATTTATATTTAGTAGGGGTTCGGACCTTGGTCGCCCTCGCTGACATATTTTTTAAAACAAGGGTTCGTAAGATCTTGCAAATCCGGTAAAACTTTGGCATGTTTGTTTTTCTTTTCATTTCATTCATCCCGTCTAATAAATTTAAACAAGATGGTTTTAATGTTTGTTTATAAATAAGGTATCTTGAAAATAACTGCCATGAAATTTAAGGTTTGTTGATAGATTATTATAAGTTATTAGTAAGATAACTTCACAAAGAGATTAAACTATAAGTGCATAGTATAGATTAGCGATTTCATAATAAAAGTAATATTATCAATATTTTGTCATGCCCTGCCCTGTCTTGCTTTGCAAAAAAATGTTCAGAGGACCCTTACTTTACCAATAAATTTGGTAAAATTTGGTAAAGGCAATAAAAATTTACTCACCTCTCTTTCTGTCTCTTCTGTGACTAAGAAGTCTTGCGCTCTTCCTGGTCTGACTCCATCTGTAAGAAAATAAACATCTTAAATAATCAACTTTTGGAGCTTAAAATCGCATTTGGTTTACTAAAAAAGAAATTGTAATATAGGCTAACCCTATGTAAATCAGGTTGAAACGAATGTAAGGTCAGGTGGATAAAGATGTCAGGTCAAGTGGGTAAGAATGTCAAGTCAGGTGAGCAAGAATTTCAGGTCATGTTGGTAAGGTGGGAAAGGCCAGGTGGGTAAAGTCAGATGGATAAGTAGGATAAAGTCAGATGGGTAAGCTAGGTAAGGTCAGATAGGTAAAGAGGGTTAGAATGTAAGGTCAGGTGGGTAAGGAAGGTAAGAATGTAAGGTCAGGTGGGTAAGAATGTAAGGTAAGGTGGGTAAGGTAGGAAAGTACATTAATATAGGTAAAATGGGTTGGTAAGGTGGGTAACGTCATGTGGTTGAGTAGGGTTAGAATGTAAGGTCAGGTAGGTAAGGTAAAAAAACTAATGTAGGTTATGTGGGTAAGAATGTAAGGTCAGGTATGTAATGTGGGTAAGGTCAGGTGGGTAAGTTGGGTAAGAATGTAAGGTCAGTTGGGTAAGGTAAGAAAGTAAATTCATGTAGGTAAGGTTGGCAGGAATGTTAGGTTAGGTGGGTAAGGAGGGTAATAATGTAAGATCAGGTGTGTAAGGTCGGTAAGGTCAGGTGGGTTATTTGGGTAAGAATATAAGGTTAGTTGGGTAAGGTAAGAAAGTATATTCAGGTAGGTGAAGTGGGCTGGAATTTAAGGTCAGGTGGGTAAGGAGGGTAGGAATGTAAGGTCAGGTGGGTAAGATGGGTAAGAATGTAAGGTGATGTGGGTAAGGTGGGTAAGAATGTAAGGTTAGTTGGGTAAGGTAAGAAAGTATATTCAGGTGGGTAACGTGGGTAGGAATGTTAGGTCAGGTGGATAAAAATGTAAGGTCAGGTGGGTAAGGAGGGTAAGAATGTAAGGTCAGGTGGGCAAGATGGGTAAGAATGTAAGGTCAGGTAGGTAAGTTGGGTAAGAATGTAAGGTGAGTTGGGTAAGGCAAAAAAGTATATTCAGGAAGGTAAAGTGGGTAGGAATGTAAGGTCAGGTGGGTAAGGAGGGAAAGAATGTAAGGTCAGGTGGGTAAGGAGGGTAAGAATGTAAGGTCAGGTGGATAAGATGGATAAGAATATAAGGTCAGGTGGCTGAGGAGGGTAAGAATGTAAGGAAGTTAGGTTAGGAGGGTAAGAATGTTAGGTCAGGTGGGTAAGAAGGATAAGAATGTAAGGTCAGGTGGATAAGAATATAAAGTCAGGTGGGTAAGAAGGATAAGAATGTAAGGTCAGGTGGATAAGAATATAAAGTCAGGTGGGTAAGGTCAGTTGGGTAAGGTTAGTAAGAATATCAGGTGAGTGGGTAGGGAGAGTTGAAATGCAAGATCAGGTGGGTAAGGTGGATAAGGTTTGTAAGAATTTAAGGTCAGGTGGGTAAGGAGGGTAAAAATGTAAGGTCAGGTGGATAAGGTTGGTAAGAATGTCAGGTCAGGTGGATAAGGTGGGTGAGAATGTAAGGTCAGGTGGCTAAGGTGGGTAAGGTTGGTAGAATTTAAGGTCAGGTGGGTAAGGTAAGAAAGTTGTTTCATGATGGTAAGGTGGGTAAGAATAAAAGGTCAGGTGGGTGAGGTAGGTTAGAATGTAAGGTCAGGTTGCAACGCTGTAAGGTTATGCGAGTTAACTCACTAACAATGTAAATCTATATTTAGTAACGGTTCTAACCCTGGTCGCCCCAGTCGACAAAATCTTCAAAATAGGTTTTGCAAATCCATAAAAAACTGAGCCATTTTTGTTTTATTTTCATTTAATTCATCCTTTCTTATAAATTTGAAGAACATGGCTTAAATGTTTGTCCATAAATAAGGAATTTTACACAAATTACATGGTTAACATGTGTGTTTATAAATAAGTTAAATAACTGAAGAAACAAAATAAAACTATATGTGTATGTATCGATTAGCGATTCTTTTATAAAAGTAATATTGTCAATGTTTTGTTTGTAATGTCATCAATTATTTTTTTCGTTCCGTGTTTCTGATGAAATAAACACTCATTAAACTTATCAAATTGCGTTTAATTGTACCATTTATTCCGTGTATGATCTTGTAAAACATACAACTATATTGCACCGACATCAAAATTTTATAACCTATTAAACTGAAATATAGTCTTACCTTTTCATTTTGAATACAATTTAATCCAGCATATGTATAAAAAACATGTCCGTCATTCACAGACTTTCAAATATGATTGACATATCACGTGACTAAAAGGGGCGGAATCACTCAAAACTCATCACTCAAATTCGTAATCATCCTATACCCTAACCCTAACCCTAACCCTAACCCTAACCCTAACCCTAACCCTAACCCTAACCCTAACCCTAACCCTAACCCTAACCCTAACCCTAACCCTAACCCTAACCCTAACCCTAACCCTTACCCTAACCCTAACCCTAATTGTTTCTATACCAAAGACCCACCATATATAGGAACCGATTTCTTCATTAAATATCGGCGCATGCGCAGTCGAATAAAAGGGTTAGGGTTCGGGTAAATTAAAGAAGTTCCGGCTAACCTTAACCTTAACCCTGACTCTAACCCTAACCCTAACCCTTTATTCATACGCCAACCATATAACATACCAATAAAATATCAATACATCGGTCGGGTCCCCCTCTATACGATACCTAACCCTAACCTAACCCTAACCCTTTTTTAACATTTTTATTACAGAATATTTACGGCACATGATGCTCAAACAGAAATAAGAGAGACAGTGGTTCATCTGGATGCTGTGCGAGTCAAAAGAAAGGGGTAAGTAGTTTAAAAACGTAGACTAGGCTTGTGAGCGAATGTAGGTCTAAACACGCAACCGAATCATGTATAGTCTTGCTTGAAAAAGTTTAAGGAAAGATACGGGCCTGAAGACAAGATATAAAAGTAACAGGCTGAAACACTGAGCCATATATTCCAAGTTGTGATCAATGAAAATGTTCACTATCGATGAAAGAGACATTTCCGAGTGAGTAAATGTGGGTTGTATCACGGGAGTACAATACAGATTACTTCCCTTTTACCAAACATTATTTTTAAACGACCGCAAAACGTTTTCCTGCAGTCTAAGGAGACAAATTATAAGGATGTTCTTGCCATAAATTCTGCTTACATTGTCCAGTGAATGATTCTATAGGAGTACTTTTACCATAAAATGTGTTCATGTAGTCTTAGGAGTATATTTATATGGATTTTATTGCTCTAGAGTGTGGTTATATATGGGAACTAGTACCCCAAAAGGTGGCAATATTGTTGTAAAGGATATTCATAAGGATATAATTGCCATAAACTGTGAGGAAATACATTATATGGTCATTGATACTATCAAATGGGATGATTTTGTCCCAGGAGTAAAAGAATAAGGGTGAGTGAATGTAGGTCGTAACATCCAACCTAACATGTATCATGATTTTCTCCCTTAGAATTGACACAGTTTATATGCATTTGAAGGTACCATTCGTAAAGGAAAACTCGTCAGCATTCGAAAACAGTTTGAATTTTTTTAAAATCGGTTGAAAAATGACTGAGATAGTAAAAGAATAAGGGTGAGTGAATGTCCGCGTTTTTAACATAACATGTCGAACACGATAATCCTAATCCCATTACATGAATTACAATGCCACCAAAGGTAAGAAAATCATTGTTGTTATTATATAGTTGAAGTTTTGAAGTAATTTTACTTTTTATAGGCAAACCTTGAGGAAAACAATGGATTTTAAAATTTAAAAATTGAACAATATTTATGAAAAAGTGGACTTTGAAGCATTTTATTTTGTAATTCTTATTTTTTCTTTTAACTTTCTGCTTTCGTATTAATAAACATTACTAATTATGTCTTAAAAAGCTTACCTTGATGATAACAATGGACTTAAAATTTTGAAAATTGAACAATATTTATGAAAAAAATGATTTTGAAGCAGTTTTTTTTTTTTTTTATTCTTAATTTTTTTTTCACTTACTGCTTTTGTATCATTAAATATTATTAATTATATCTTAAAAGGCTAACCTTGATGATAACAATGGACTTGAAATTTTGAAAATTAAACAATATTGAAGAAAAAGTTGACTTTGAAGCCTTTTTAAAGATAATTTTGTTAAAATTTGAAAAAAAGCTCTTTCTCATTACATTTTTTTTTTCTTGATATGATGACTGTTATGTTTCTATACTGACACATATTTCAATTCGTTATGTAAAAATGATTATAAATAGATAAAATATAATACATTTTAAAACTGACCCATTGAATTTATGAGTTCAAAACACATATAATTTACTAAAAGTATTAAATATTTTTTTATAAAACAATAACAATTGGTATCAAATGATAGGTAAAAAATATGTCGACCTTATGATTAAAAAATGACTCACATCCAAGGCCACTAAAAGCCAAAAAAGCAATTTAAAGTTACTAAAGAAACACAACTCACATTTCTACCTGTGTTTTCTTTAAAATTTTATCTGGTTAATCTGGGTGTCTTCAGCGAGGTCCGCGTTTTTAACATAAAATGTCGAACACGATAATCCTAATCCCATTACATGAATAACAATGCCACCAAAGGTAAGAAAATCATTGTTGTTATTATATAGTTGAAGTTTTGAAGTAATTTTACTTTTCATAGGCAAACCTTGAGGAAAACAATGGATTTTAAAATTTAAAAATTGAACAATATTTATGAAAAAGTGGACTTTGAAGCATTTTATTTTGTAATTCTTATTATTTTTTACTTTCTGCTTTCGTATTAATTGATATTACTTATTATGTCTTAAAAAGCTTACCTTGATGATAACAATGGACTTTAAATTTTGAAAATTGAACAAAATTTATGAAAAAGTTGACTTTGAAGCAATTTTTTTTAATTCTTTTTTTTTCCCTTTCTTCTTTCGTATCATTAAATATTATTAATTATATCTTAAAAGGCTAACCTTGACGATAACAATGGACTTAAAATTTTGAAAATTGAACAATATTTATGAAAAAAATGATTTTGAAGCAGTTTTTTTTTTAATTCTTAATTCTTTTTTTCACTTTCTGCTTTCGTATCATTAAATATTATTAATTATATCTTAAAAGGCTAACCTTGATGATAACAATGGACTTGAAATTTTGAAAATTAAACAATATTGAAAAAAAAGTTGACTTTGAAGCCTTTTTAAAGATAATTTTGTTAAAATTTGAAAAAAAGCTCTTTCTCATTACATTTTATTTTTTTTCTTGATATGATGACTGTTATGTTTCTATACTGACACATATTTCAATTCGTTATGTAAAAATGATTATAAATAGATAAAATATAATACATTTTAATCCTGACCCATTGAATTTATGAGTTCAAAACACATTTAATTTACTAAAAGTATTAAATATTTTTTATAAAACAATAACAATTGGTATCAAATGATAGGTAAAAAATATGTCGACCTTATGATTAAAAAATGACTCACATCCAAGGCCACTAAAAGCCAAAAAAGCAATTTAAAGTTACTAAAGAAACACAACTCACACTTCTACCTGTGTTTTCTTTAAAATTTTATCTGGTTAATCTGGGTGTCTTCAGCGAGGTCCGCGTTTTTAACATAAAATGTCGAACACGATAATCCTAATCCCATTACATGAATAACAATGCCACCAAAGGTAAGAAAATCATTGTTGTTATTATATAGTTGAAGTTTTGAAGTAATTTTACTTTTTATAGGCAAACCTTGAGGAAAACAATGGATTTTAAAATTAAAAAATTGACAATATTTATGAAAAAGTTGACTTTGAAGCAATTTTTTTTAATTCTTATTTTATTTTCACTTTCTGCTTTCGTATTAATTAATATTACTAATTGTGTCTTAAAAGGTTTACCTTGATAATAAAAATGGACTTTATATTTTGAAAATTGAAAAATATTATACAAAAAGTTGACTTTGAAGCATTTTTTTTAATTCTTTTTTTTTTACTTTCTTCTTTCGTATAATTAAATAGTATTAATTATGTCGTAAAAGGCTTGATGATATTTTGATATTTATATTTTACAGAAGTGTACCGATTGCGGGAAGGAGTATCAGTCCTACAATGGACTGAAAGCACATCAACAGAAAGTACATCTCGGGATGAGGTTCCCATGCCCAACTTGCTGGAAGGGTTTTTGTAGTTTGCCGAGCATGAGAAAACATCTCAAGAGCCATGAGGTAATTAGTAGAAGTATTAATTATTTGACCTTCGATTCTGAAGATAAGAATCAATAAATGTTATTATGATTTATAAAAAAAAAATTAATTAATCAAATTCATTCATTTTTCCCTTCTTTATTTTTAGAATGAAAAACAGTGCAGAATATGCCAGAGACATTTCCAGACAACTAGTGGGCTGACAAACCATATCAAAAGGCACCAGAGGCTGACTTGTACCATATGTGGTAAAGAACTCAGTAGCACCCAGAGGCTTGGTAGCCATATGGCTACAATTCACAAGGAAAAGGTACACTTATTTGACAGGGGTTCTCGTTATGGTCTTAATAACAAAATACATATATTTCCTTTGAATTATATCTATATCCCAACTTGTTGTGTAAACTAGGATTTTATGTTCGGGAAGTCTATTTTAACTCATTTGGTTGCTTTCATTTATTTTGACAGGATATGATGGTTTTCCTTATATATACTTTAAAAGAAGAGGGAAAAATGTTATGTATGATAATATGGCTTGAGGACTCTTTTGAGTTATAAAAATTTTCATACATACATTTTGGATGGATGTAACATGGTAACATGAAGAAGAGTAAAAAATGATATGCATGATTATTTACTTAAAAAAGCATTACAAATAATCATGCATACATTTTGGATGTAAATTTGGAAGTTGATGACAGAACAATAATAAAAGTAAGTATGTAATTACATTTTAGTATTATTACATAGAAAATTATATTTCTTCAATACCAAGATTTCGCGTAAATCGCATTTTCATAGCTATTCAAACTTAAATCATATCTAATTGTATCAAGTTAATCTTTTGGTTTTTTTACAAGGCTGCACAGACACAGGCTAAACCTGAAGAGCAAGGAACAAAGAAGGTATGGGATGTATTAGTTTATATATATTTAGATGCAATCAACTGATATACAACAAATATGAACTATATTAATTTATTCTTTCATATAGAGTAAACAAAATGATATGTAGGAATATTGCCTCATGTATTGTGTTAAACCTTAAATGAGCATGTCTTAGAAAATCACATTAAAACCAAGAGATAAACATTATAGACCGAATGTATATGCGTTTTATTTTTAAGATTGTTAAATAAATTCTTATTTGACGACATTATCTTTAATGTATTTTTGTGTTTTCAGACCACCGAGCTCAGCATACCGGAGATGGTTCCAGAATCATCAGCCACCGGTATCAACAGGCTTCTTGACTTGCTGGAGTAGAGAGACATTGTTTAATTTGTTTGTTATTCACATGTATGTAAATGTAATAGTGCTTTGTTTTAACTAAATAAATATGTTTTTTAACAAATTTCTTATATTTTTTAACATTAAATTTAACAACTTTGTAAATTTTTTTGTCATTGAAATTTCCGATTAATAAATTCAAAATTGTTTAAAACACCATGTTTCTTTGATTTTCTTTAGTTCCAATCAGTTTATGTTCGAATGTATATATTTCTTATAGTGCTTCACCTATTTTAGTTTTGATAATATATATGTATATAAATGTAATAGTGCTTTGTTTTAACTTATAAAATATGTTTTTTTAACAAATTTCTTATATTTTTTAACATTAAATTTAACAACTTTGTAATATTTTTTGTCATTGAAATTTCCGATTAATAAATTCAAAATTGTTTAAAACACCATGTTTCTTTGATTTTCTTTAGTTCCAATCAGATTATGTTCGAATGTATATATTTCTTATAGTGCTTCACCTATTTTAGTTTTGATAATATATATGTATATAAATGTAATAGTGCTTTGTTTTAACTTATAAAATATGTTTTTTTAACAAATTTCTTATATTTTTTAACATTAAATTTAACAACTTTGTAATATTTTTTGTCATTGAAATTTCCTATTAATAAATTCAAAATTGTTTAAAACACCGTGTTTCTTTGATTTTCTTTAAATCCAATCAGTTTATGTTCGAATGTATATATTTCTTATAGTGCTTCACCTATTTTAGTTTTGATAATATATATGTATGTAAATGTAATAGTGCTTTGTTTTAACTAAATAAATATGTTTTTTTAACAAATTTCTTATATTTTTTAACAGTAAATTTAACAGCTTTGTAAAATTTTTTGTCATTGAAATTTCCGATTAATAAATTCAAAATTGTTTAAAACACCATGTTTCTTTGATTATCTTTAGTTCCAATCAGATTATGTTCGAATGTATATATTTCTTATTGTGCTTCACCTATTTTAGTTTTGATAATATATTTTATGTTAAAATAATTATAATAATGTGTATTAAAGTATGTGTAAAAAGTTAAGTCTTAGAGTTTTACTTCACAAGACCCTTTCCGCATGACCTGTATTCAGTCTTTCTTTTGTTGATTGCTATTCAGTTCTTCGTTTGTTTAAGTGTTATTTTGCTCCATATCTTTTTATTGCTCTTGCTTCATTGATTTTCTTTTAGTCCTATTGCTCTTTTGTCAGATGCATACCTGTCAGTTCTTTTTTATGCTACTGTCAAAATATGAAAGTACATTACAAGAGCAAAAAATAAAACATAACAACTTAAGCAACATGACATCCATTCAAAAAGACAGTAAAATCAGATGCTTTCAAAGAGTATTCAGCTCCTTCCTTGGAACTCCGTTAGAATTAAACGGGTTAGCCCTGTAGTAGATCGAACCACATGATGAAAATATTTTAACACCCTTTGCCAACAAGTTCAAAATATTTTCTATGAGCATTACCATTGCCCCAAGCATGTATTAAAAATGACAAATTGCAAGTGAGCCGTGAGGTACGAATGGTCTACCTGATGAGTGTTAACCTGCTCAAGATCAACCAGGAGAAGACCGAGTTGATTATTTTTGCGCCAAAATAACATGCAAAGACTCTTTCGCATTTTCAACTAACTTTTGATCGTGAGGTTAAAAATTAAAAAATACAGCAACCAAGTTATGTAGGATTAGGATTAAAAAAAAAGTCAAATGAAAGATAAAGGTCTTATGACATGTTATAAGGTGGCAGGCTGACACAATGAGGCATGTTTTTTTTAAGAAATGATCATAGAAAGTGTTCGTAATCGACAAAATAGACGTTTCCCGATTGAGTGGATGTGGGTCAAAACACGCAACAAAATTATGTATGATCTGGATTTAAAAAAAGTCAAATAAAGGAAACGGGACGAATGACAAGTAATATGTTGACATACTGAGCCATATTTTCCAGGTTATGATCATTGAAAGTGTTTGTAATCGATAAAATAGACGTTTCCCGAGTGAGTGAATGTAGGTCAAAACAAGCAACATAATTATATATGATCTCGATTTAAAAAGTAAAATGAAGGGTAAGGGTCAAATGACAAGTTGTAAGGTAGCAGGCTGACATATTGAGCGTTTTTTGTCAAATTGTGATCATAGAAAGTGTTCATTATCGATAAAAGAGACATTTTCAGAGTGATTGGATGTAGGTTGAAACACGGCCGTTAGGTACGAATGATCTCCCTTTGCTTACTATTTTAGTATTTTATGGGTGACTTTCGACATCAAGGTAGGGGTCAATTTAATAGACTTGTTAAACTCTGCCAAAATCCATTAATCTAAGAAATCAGTTATTATTTTTTGCTATTTAATGTCATTTTAAATAATATATTCAATTCGGGATACTCTGGTGCTAACCTATCCCGATATTATTGGTAGGGGATATACAATGATTGTTTTTTTCAATAGCAAATATTTAAACTGTGAAGTGTTATCGTGAGGTTAAAAATTAAAAAAATACAGCTGAAAGGTTTTAATTAAGTGGTTTGTATGGTTTAAAGGACCTAGCCTTGTGAGTGAACGTAGGTCTAAACACGCAACCAAATTATGTAGGATTAAGATTAAAAAAAAGTCAAATGAAAGATAAAGGTCTTATGACATGTTATAAGGTGACAGGCTGACACAATGAGGCATGTTTTTTTTTAAAGAAATGATCATAGAAAGTGTTCGTAATCGATAAAATAGACGTTTCCCGATTGAGTGGATGTGGGTCAAAACACGCAACAAAATTATGTATGATCTGGATTTAAAAAAAAGTCAAATAAAGGAAACGGGACGAATGACAAGTTATATGTTGTCATACTGAGCCATATTTTCCAACTTATGATCATAGAAAGTGTTTGTAATCGATAAAATAGACGTTTCCCGAGTGAGTGAATGTAGGTCAAAACAAGCAACATAATTATATATGATCTCGATTTAAAAAGTAAAATGAAGGGTAAGGGTCAAATGACAAGTTGTAAGGTAGCAGGCTGACATATTGAGCGTTTTTTTGTCAAGTTGTGATCATAGAAAATGTTCATTATTGATAAAAGAGACATTTTCAGAGTGAGTGGATGTAGGTTGAAACACGGCCGTTAGGTACGAATGATCTCCCTTTGCTTACTATTTTAGTATTTTATGGTGGACTTTCGACATCAAGGTAGGGGTCAATTTAATAGACTTGTTTAACTCTACCAACATCCATTAATCTAAGAAATCAGTTATTATT
Organism: Arcuatula senhousia; assembly: GCA_963971305.1. Classification (NCBI taxonomy): domain Eukaryota; kingdom Metazoa; phylum Mollusca; class Bivalvia; order Mytilida; family Mytilidae; genus Arcuatula; species Arcuatula senhousia. The sequence goes on from CAXARO010001397.1 coordinate 24,172, forward strand.
TTTGCTATTGAATGTCATTTTAAATAATATTTTCAATTCGGGATACTCTGGTGCTAACCTATCCCGATATTATTGGTAGGGGATATACAATGATTGTTTTTTTCAACAGCAAATATTAAAACTGTGAAAGTGTTATCGTGAGGTTAAAAATTAAAAAAATACAGCTGAAAGGTTTTAATTAAGTGGTTTGTATGGTTTACAGGACCTAGCCTTGTGAGTGAACGTAGGTCTAAACACGCAACCAAAGTATGTAGAATTAGGATTAAAAAAAGTCAAATGAAAGATAAAGGTCTTATGACATGTTATAAGGTGACAGGCTGACACAATGAGGGATGTTTTTTTTAAGAAATGATCATAGAAAGTGTTCGTAATCGATAACATAGACATTTCCCGATTGAGTGGATGTGGGTCAAAACACGCAACAAAATTATGTATGATCTGGATTTAAAAAAAAGTCAAATAAAGGAAACGGGACGAATGACAAGTTATATGTTGGCATGTTGTCATACTGAGCCATATTTTCCAAGTTATGATCATACAAAGTGTTTGTAATCGATAAAATAGACGTTTCCCGAGTGAGTGAATGTAGGTCAAAACAAGCAACATAATTATATATGATCTCGATTTAAAAAGTAAAATGAAGGGTAAGGGTCAAATGACAAGTTGTAAGGTAGCAGGCTGACATATTGAGCGTTTTTTTGTCAAGTTGTGATCATAGAAAGTGTTCATTATTGATAAAAGAGACATTTTCAGAGTGAGTGGATGTAGGTTGAAACACGACCGTTAGGTACGAATGATCTCCCTTTGCTTACTATTTTAGTATTTTATGGAGGACATTCGACATCAAGGTAGGGGTCAATTTAATAGACTTGTTTAACTCTACCAACATCCATTAATCTAAGAAATCAGTTATTATTTTTGCTATTTAATGTCATTTTAAATAATATTTTCAATTCGGGATACTCTGGTGCTAACATATCCCGATATTATTGGTAGGGGATATACAATGATTGTTTTTTTTTTTTCAACAGCAAATATTTAAACTGTGAAAGTGTTATCGTGAGGTTAAAAATTAAAAACTACAGCTGAAAGGTTTTAATTAAGTGGTTTGTATGGTTTAAAGGACCTAGCCTTGTGAGTGAATGTAGGTCTAAACACGCAACCAAATTATGTATTATGTTGATTAAAAAAGACAAATGAAGGATAACCGTCTAATGAGAAGTTATAAGGTAGCAAGCTGACACACTGAGCCTTATTTTCCAAGTTATGATCATAGAAAGTGTTCGTTATCGATAAAAGAGACATTTTCCGAGTGATTGAATGTAGGTCTGAACACGCAACCAAATTATGCATGATCTCGATTTAAAAAGTCAAAATAAGGATATTGGTCTAATGACAAGTTATAAGGTAGATGTTTGACGTAATGAGCCTCATTTGCTCAGTTATGATCATAGAAGGTGTTCTTTATCGATAAAAGATACATTTTCCGAGTGAGAGAATGTAGGTCAAAACATGACAGTTAGATAAGTATGATCTCCCTTTATCCACTATTTTTAGTAGCTTATGGCGGACTTCCGATATCAAGGTAGGGGTTAACTTAATAGACTTGTTCAACTCTGTCAATTCCATCAATATAAGTAAACATTTATTATTGTTGCTATTTTATGATTTTTTTAACATAAATACAATTGCACTTCAACATGCCTTCTTCTGTGTACGACGAGCTCAGTAGGACTGCCAAGTGAGACATAAAGCTAAAATATTTTCATTTTTATGCTTCCAAATCCGTTTCGTTTTCAAATACAATTTTCAATTCAGGATTCCGTTTATATGATTTAAAAGACCCACCCTTGTGAGCAAATGTAGGTCTAAACATGCAACAAAATTAGGTATGATCTTGATAAAAAAGTATAATGAATGATACGGGTCTAATGCCAAGTTATAAGGTAGCCGGATGACATACTGAACCTTATTGTTTAAGAAATAATCATAACAAAGTGTTGCTTATTGATAAAAGAGGCATTTTTCGAGTGAGTGAATGTAGGTCTAAACACGCAACCAAATTATGTATATTGTCGATTAAAAAAGTCAAATGATTGATAAGGGTCTAATGAGAAGAAAAGAGGTAGCAGGCTGACATACTGAGCCCTATTTTCCAAGTGATGATCATAGAAAGTGTTCGTTATCGATAAAAGAGACATTTTCCGAGTGAGTGAATGTAGGTCTAAACACGCAACCAAATTATGCATGATCTCGATTTAAAAATGTCAAAATAAGGATATGGGTCTAATGACAAGTTATAAGGTAGCAGGTTGACATGATGAGCCTCGTTTGCTAAGTTATGATCATAGAAAGTGTTCGTTATCGATAAAAGGGACATTTTCCGAGTGAGTGAATGTAGGTCTAAACACACAACCAAATTATGCATGATCTCGATTTAAAAATGTCAAAATAAGGATATGGGTCTAATGACAAGTTATAAGGTAGCAGGTTGACATGATGAGCCTCGTTTGCTAAGTTATGATCATAGAAAGTGTTCGTTATCGATAAAAGGGACATTTTCCGAGTGAGTGAATGTAGGTCTAAACACACAACCAAATTATGCATGATCTCGATTTAAAAATGTCAAAATAAGGATATGGGTCTAATGACAAGTTAAAAGGTAGCAGGTTGACATAATGAGCCTCGTTTGCTAAGTTATGATCATAGAAAGTGTTCTTTATCGATAAAAGAGACATTTTCCGATTGAGTGAATGTAGGTCTAAACACGCAACCAAATTATGCATGATATCGATTTAAGAATGTCAAAATAAGGATATGGGTCTAATGACAAGTTATAAGGTAGCAGGTTGACATGATGAGCCTCGTTTGCTAAGTTATGATCATAGAAAGTGTTCGTTATCGATAAAAGGGACATTTTCCGAGTGAGTGAATGTAGGTCTAAACACACAACCAAATTATGCATGATCTCGATTTAAAAATGTCAAAATAAGGATATGGGTCTAATGACAAGTTATAAGGTAGCAGGTTGACATAGTGAGCATCGTTTGCTAAGTTATGGTCATAAAAAGTGTTCTTTATCAATAAAAGAGACATTTTCCGAGTGAGAGAATGTAGGTCGAAACACGACAGTTAGATAAGAATGATCTCCCTTTACCCACTAATTTAAGTAGCTTATGGCGGACTTCCGATATCAAGGTAGGAGTTGATTGAATAGACTTGTTCAACTCTTTCAATTCCATCAATATAAGTAAACATTTATTATTGTTGCTATTTAATGATTTTTTAACATAGATATAATTGCACGTCACTATGTCTTCTTCTGTGTACGACGAGCTCAGAAGGACAGCCCAATGAGACATAGAGGATCAACTCTTTTTTTCAATTCTTCAAAATCCGTTTGGTTTTCAAACAATATCTTAAATTTCGGATACCCTGGCGCAAACATATCGCATTATTATCGGAAATGATATGCAATGATTGTTTTTTTTTGTTTTCAACAGCAAAGGTTTAAATTGTAAAATAAAAGTATGGCCTTAGCGATTCTCAAGTACAATAAGAATTTATTTTAAAACCTGTTATCGTGGAGTTAGAAGTAGGAAAATACAACTGAAATGTTTTAATTTTAAGGTTTATATGATTAAAAGGACAATAGCCTTTTGAGTGAATGTAGGTCTTAACACGCAACAAAATGATATATGATCTCGATAAAAAAAGGTCCAATAAAAGATAAGGGTCTAATGACAAATTATCAGGTGGTAGGCTTACACACTGAGCAATTAATTTCTAAGTTATGATCATAGAAAGTGTTCGTTATCGATAAAAGGGACATTTTCCGAGTGAGTGAATGTAGGTCTATACACACAACCAAATTATGCATGATCTCGATTTAAAAATGTAAAAATAAGGATATGGGTCTAATGACAAGTTATAAGGTAGCAGGTTGACATAATGAGCCTCGTTTGCTAAGTCATGGTCATAGAAAGTGTTCTTTATCGATAAAAGAGACCTTTTCCGAGTGAGAGAATGTAGGTTTAAACATGCAACCAAATTATGTATGATCTCGATTTAAAAATGTCAAAATAACGATAGGGGTCTAATGACAAGTTACAAGGTAGCAAGTTGACATAATGAGCCTCGTTTGCTAAGTTATGGTCATAGAAAGTGTTCTTTATCAATAAAAGAGACATTTTCCGAGTGAGATAAGAATGTAAGGTCAGGTAGATAAGATTGGTAAGATTGTAAGGTCAGGTGGGATAGTTTAGAAAGTATATTCATGTAAGTTAAGGTGGGTAGGAAGGTAAGGTCAGGTGGATAAATATGTAAGGTAAGGTGGGTAAAAATGTAAGGTCAGGTGGGTAAGGTGGGTAAGGTCTGGGGTCAGGTTGGTCAGGTGGGTAAGGTAAGTTGGGTAAGGTGGGTAAGGTCAGGTGGGTAAAGTGGGTCAGGTGGGTAAGGTTGGTAAGAATGTAAGGTCAGGTGGATAAGGTTGGTAAGAATGTAAGGTCATGTGGATAAGGTTGGTAAGAATGTAAGGTCAGGTGGATAAGTTTGGTTAGAATGTAAGGTCAGGTAGATAAGTTGAGTAAGAATGTAAGGTCAGGTGGGATAATTAAAAAAGTATATTCATGTAAGTTTAGATAGGTAGGAATGTAAGGTCAGGTGGATAAATATGTAAGGTAAGGTGGGTAAGAATGTAAGGTCAGGTGGGTAAGGTGGGTAAGTTCTGGGGTCAGATGGGTCAGATGGATAAGGTGGGTAAGGTCAGGTGGGTAAGGTGGGTAAGGTCAGGTGGGTAAAGTGGGTCAGGTAAGGTGGGTAAAGTGGGTCAGGCCAGGTGGGTAAAGTGGGTCAGGTGGGTAAGGTTGGTAAGAATGTAAGGTCAGGTGGGTAAGGTGGGTAAGAATGTAAGGTCAGGTAGATAAGGTGAGTAAGATTGTAAGGTCAGGTGAAATAGTTAAGAAAGTATATTCATGTAAGTTAAGGTGGGTAGGAAGGTAAGGTCAGGTGGATATATATGTAAGGTAAGGTGGGTAAGAATGTAAGGTCAGGTTGGTATGGTGGGTAAGGTCTGGGGTCAGGTGGGTAAGGTGGGTAAGGTGGGTAAGGTGGTTAAGGTCAGGTGGGTAAAGTGGGTCAGGTGGGTAAGGTTGGTAAGAATATAAAGTCATGTGGGTAAGGTTGGTAAGAATGTAAGGTCATGTGGATAAGGTTGGTAAGAATATAAGGTCATGTGGATAAGGTTGGTAAGAATGTAAGGTCATGTGGATAAGGTTGGTAAGAATGTAAGGTCAGGTAGATAAGGTGAGTAAGAATGTAAGGTCAGGTGGGATAATCAAAAAGTATATTCATGTAAGTTTAGGTGGGTAGGAATGTAAGGTCAGGTGGATAAATATGTAAGGTAAGGTGGGTAAGAATGTAAGGTCAGGTGGGTAAGGTGGGTAAGGTCTGGGGTCAGGTGGGTCAGATGGGTAAGGTGGGTAAAGTCAGGTGGGTAAAGTGGGTCAGGTGGGTAAGGTTGGTAAGAATGTAAGGTCAGGTGGGTAAGGTTGGTAAGAATGTAAGGTCAGGTGGATAAGATTGGTAAGAATGTAAGGTCAGGTAGATAAGGTAAGAAAGATTGTAAGGTCAGGTTAGATAGTTTAGAAAGTATATTCATGTAAGTTAAGGTGGGTAGGAAGGTAAGGTCAGGTGGATAAATATGTAAGGTAAGGTGGGTAAGAATGTAAGGTCAGGTGGGTAAGTTGGTAAGGTCTGGGGTCAGGTGGGTCAGGTGGGTAAGGTGGGTAAGGTCAGGTGGGTAAGGTTGGTAAGAGTGTAAGGTCAGGTGGATAAGGTTGGTAAGAATGTAAGGTCAGGTAGATAAGGTGAGTAAGAATGTAAGGTCAGGTGGGATAATTTAGAAAGTATATTCATGTAAGTTAAGGTGGGTAGGAATGTAAGGTCAGGTGGATAAATATGTAAGGTAAGGTGGGTAAGAATGTAAGGTCAGGTGGGTAAGGCCTGGGGTCAGGTGGGTCAGGTGGGTAAGGTAAGTTGGGTAAGGTGGATAATGTCAGGTGGGTAAAGTGGGTCAGGTGGGTAAGGTTGGTAAGAATATAAGGTCAGGTGGGTAAGGTTGGTAAGAATGTAAGGTCAGGTGGATAAGGTTGGTAAGAATGTAAGGTCAGGTAGATAAGGTGGGTAAGAATGTAAGGTCAGGTGGGTAAGGTGGGTAAGAATGTAAAGTTGGGTGGGTAAGGTTTAGGGTAAATAAATGGTTCATGTGAGTAAAGTGGGTAAGCTGCTTTGCGCAGGTGCAGTCTATTTTAAGTAACAATCCTTACTCTGATGTACCTTTTGATGAGAGGAAGCTTGTCTGATAATGACAAAGGTAGGATTTTATCCTTATTTCTTTGAATTCTCCAGCTTTTGAATTAAAAAAATGCTTTGTAACAACAACTAATGATATTTTAATGAAACAGAATAGTTAAAACAAAAATGTATGTTCATTATAAGATTTATTGCTCAAATATTTGTGTAAACATAGCAAAAATCACAATACTTCAATGTTTGACTTCAGAGTCTGATAGAATAAAAAAGATAAGAAAGGGAATTGCAAAATTTGAATTTCGATACGTATCAAGCAGATTTAAATCAACTTTTTAGGCAGCAACCATTTGAAATTCTGGAAGGGGATGGATTTCAGCCCCTCGACAATTTATTTTTTTTTTCAAAATATTCGGAAGACGATATTTTTCTCAACCACACCAAAAACATTTTGTCAAATAAAGCGGTTCGATCTTATTATTGTTCATGAGACAAATATCTATACAAAAGGGGATTCTGATTGAAGAATAAATATGTTTTAATTTATTTCATTAAAATTACAAAACAACTTTTAATTATTATAAGACTATTAATATTTTAAGATTTATCTAATCCTAACCCCACCTGACCCTACATTCTTATCCGCTTTATCCACCTGACCTTGCTTTAACTTGCATTCTTATCCAACTGACCTTACATTCATACCCTACTTACCTACATGAATATACGTTCTTAACTTTACCACCTGACCTTACATTCTTACCCACCTTATCCACCTGACCTAACATTCTTACCAACCTTACCTACCTTACCACTTTACCCACCTGACCTTACCCACCTGACCTTACCCACCTTACCCACCTGACCTTACATTCTTACTCACCTGACCTTACATTCTTATCCACCTGACCTTACATTCCTACCCACCTTACCTACATGAATATACTTTCTTAACTTTCCCACCTGACCTTACATTCTTACCCACCTTACCTACCTTACCCACTTTACCCACCTGACCTTACCCACCTGACCTTACATTCTTACTCACTTTACCTTACATTCCTGTCCAACAGACTTAACATTCCTACCCACCTTACCTACATGAATATACTTTCTTAACTTTCCCACCTGACCTTACATTCTCACCCGCTTTATCCACCTGACCTTACCTTACCTTACATTCTTATCCAAATGACCTTACATTCTTACCCACCTTATCCACCTGACCTTACATTTTTACCAACCTTACCTACCTTATCAACTTTACCCACCTGACCTTACCCACCTTACCCACCTATCCCCAGACCTTACCCACCTGACTTTACCCACCTTACCCACCTTTCCCGATACCCTATCCACCTTAACCACCTGCCCTTTCATTCGTGCCCACCTCAATCACCTTACCCATCTGACCTTACCGATCTTATCCTCCTGACCTTACATTTCTACCCACATTGCCTACATTGACCTTATGTTCTTACCCTCCTTACCCATCGGACATTACATTTCTACCCTACTTACCTTACAAATTTTACCAATTTAACCACTTTACTTTACTCACCTGACCTCACGTTCTTATTTGCCTCACCCACCTTACTATATTTACCAATTAACCAACTTGACCTTAACAACCTTACATTAAATAATTATCCACCCGACTATGCATTCATATCATCCTTACCCACCTGATTTGAAATTTTTGCCCTCTTTACCAATCTGACCTTACATTCCTACCCAGCTTACCTACATAAATTTACTTTCTTACCTTACTCACATACCCTTTCTTTCTTACCCATCTTATCCACCTTACCCACCTGACCTTACCGACCTAATTCCCCTGACCTTACATTCCTTACAATGACCTTATATTCTTACCTTCCTTACCCATCTCACCTTACATTTCTACCTACCTTACCTAACTATCTTTACCAACTTATCCACTTGACCTTAACAACCTGACATTAAATTCTTACCAACCCGACCTTATATTCGTATACACTTTACCCACTTTACCGACCGGACCTTACCCACCTTACCCATCTGACCTAAAATTAATACCCTCCTTACCCATCTGACCTTACATTCCTTCCCACCTTACCTACATGAATTTACTTTCTTACCTTACCCACCTGACATTACATTCTTACATTCATTACATTCTTACCCACCTTACCTTATCCCCGGTACCTTATATTCATGTCCACGTTACCTTACCCACCTGACCGTACCCTACTTACAATTCTTACCCATCTGACCTTAATTCCTATCCACCTTACCTTACAATCTTTACAAACGTACCCATTTGACCTTAACACCCTGACATTAAATTCTTACCCACTTGACCTTTCCCACCGTACATTATATTTATACTCACCTTACCCATCTTACCTTACATTTTTTAAGAGCTTAGCCACTTTACCTTACCCACCTGAACTTACTTTCTTACCCACCTAACCCACCTGACATTGCATTCATATCTACCTTACCAACCTGACTGACATTACATTCGCCTTACCCACCTTATCTTATAATATTTACCAACTTACAAACTTCACCTTAACAGCTTTACATTAAATTCTTACCCACCTGACCTAACCAACCTGACCTTACATTCGTTTCCACCTTACCTAGCCGACCTGAGCTTACATTCACCTTACCCACCTTTCCCATCTTACCTCACCACCCCTGACCTTACATTTTTACTCGCCTTATTCACCTAAACTTACATCCTTAACCTTTTACCTACAATCTTTACCAACTAAGGTATCGGCCATCAAGTTATGATACTTGTTTTGTTGTTTTCCAGAATGGTAATAAGAGCTAACTATTGAAGACAGTTTAATAGCAGATAAAATCACTAGGTGAGTTTTATAACGTATTAGGAGAGAAAAATGGAAAACAATTGTATGACATTTCATAATCTTGAGCTTGATAAGAATCTTTTCATGTGGGAAGGGTAGAGATATGTTAGTTGACATAGATGAGGATGATATGGTTAGAATGTAAAGCCATGAGAGAATATAAGGTCATGTGGATAAGATGGGTAAAAATATAAATTAATATTGGTAAAGCGGGTAAGGTGTAAATTGGGTGGGTCAGGTTGTTAGGTTAATGTAAGGTGGGTAAAAATGTAAAGTTCTAAGATAAGATTGGTAACAATTCAGGGTCATGTGGGTAAGGTGGATTACGTTGGTTAGGTGTCGTAGATGAGGTGGGTCATGAGGGTGAGGTGGATCAGGTTAGGTGGATAATGTGGGTAAGAATGTAAGGTCAGGTGGGTAATGTGGTAAGAAATGTGATGTCCTTTTAGGTAAATTGGAAAGAAATATAACATACGCAGGGTAAGGTGGCTAAAATGTAAGAATATGTGGATATGGTGGATAGGATTGTAAAAAGTAAGGTTATATGGGTGATGATTTATAAGGTCTTTACAAATGGAATACCGTGTAAATATAGTTAGAAAGACTGTCTGCCATTAGTTTTGAGTATTGGCATCTTAGTGTAAAATGTGTTTTTTGTAAACGTCATTTGTAAATATTTAGACTCATATTTTTTTCAGCTTATGAATTCAAATAATGTCTCAAGAAGAAGCCATAATAATAACTTTTAAGAGAGTTGAAGATTTAATTCTGGTGTGTCAACACATTTGCGATTTATATGACTGTTACCACAAAATAGAAACACTTCAGTTGCGTGTACACTCAAGAGAGGCTTTGGAGTGTGTAGAAGTCTTTTGTTATGCTGTAGACATTGCATATGAATGGGATTTTTCAAGTGCGTAATTAGGGTAAGGGGTCACAAAGTTGTACATCTGCATATGTTTTATAATTTCTGAACAAAATGCTGATTTTTTCAAAGATAAGAAATTGTGTGATGTTGTTTCTTTATATTTTTACATAACTTTTAGATAGCAATAGTGATAAGTGAATATATTGCATCCCTTTAACTTGATTAACAAAAGGGGTTCAGTTAACACCAGTTTGAATTCACACAATTTTGGTTTAAATGCACTGATAACAACCGACCCGACAAATTCAAAAACAACACTATATAAACGCCAGCAGCGTTTATAGTATCAAAATCCTGCCATTTTATAATATGAAAATTTGATGAAGATGAATTGTTTCGTACTTTGCTAATATAATGTTTGTTTATGCCTTTGTAGCAAATAAAGTTGATCAAAATAGATTTTGTCCTTGCAAAAACAAAACCAATCTTTGACCCAAACTATCTTTTATTTTTAATACTTCATGACAAGTCCACCACACATTTCTTCTTATATTTGTTGAAATAATTCTTATTTTAGTATTACCGTGACTGCTTTTAAAGGATGATACAAGAAACATGGCAGTTTGTTTCATTTTTGACTTAATTTGAAGGTCGTATAAATTTATTTAAACATCCTTAAATTAATAATTTGTTTCGTTTTTTTTTTACTTTTAGAAATATTTAATCTTGAGGTAGAAGAATTTAAGGTAAGTATCATATACATTTTCTTACCAGTTATATGTTCTTATGAAATGATAATGAAATGTCAAAGCATTGATAGAAGGTAAGATGTGGGCATTCAAATATCAAAGGTTCAAAAGGGAAAATAAAAGCGATTAACGAAAACAAGTATCAGACAATAAAAAGTATAAAAAAAACACAAATCAATCACGTACACAAGCTAGAGTATACTTCCGCGATCTGGACGAATAAGTGTTCCTACCTGTTTCACTATTCGGAGTGACAAAATACATTTCTTGATACCTTGCATAAATAGATTTAAGTATGTCTTACATGGTTGAATATCAAACGAGGCTATTGACATAGTATGTTTGCTATGGTCAGTCAATGTCCATGTGGCAACCTAACGGTGCATACCACTTGGCTCAAGTGTCAACGACAGCATGGAGGCTTCCTTTTTATTCAATCATTGAAAAAGATTACTTCCTAATATAATTTATTAATTATAGGACCAATATAAAATATAAAAAAACAAACACACATCAACCACGTACTCAAGCTATAGTATACTTCAGCGATCTGGAAGAATAAGTGTTCCTACCTGTTTCACTATTCGGAGTGACAAAATACATTTCTTGATACCTTGCATAAATACATTTAAGTATGTCTTACATGGTTGAATATCAAACGAGGCTATTGACATAGTATGTTTGCTATGGTCAGTCAATGTCCATGTGGCAACCTAACGGTGCATACCACTTGGCTCAAGTGTCAACGACAGCATGGAGGCTTCCTTTTTATTCAATCATTGCAAAAGAATATTTCCTAATATAATTTATTTATTGAACAAATGCATATCAAAAAAGACTAGAAAATATTAGCGTACTATTTGTCTTTAACATTATGAATACGCTTGCTATTGTTATAACTTTACCGATAAGCCTGATGTAACACACTTTTTATGATACTGCCCGGTGTTTCTTGGAATGATACTTAACAAAGAAAAATTTATGTACATTATATGTTTTTTTTCTTGACGATTGAATAAAATTTTCACCTGCAATATTGCGATTTACTGTTTACCCCTTGTCCGTAAGCTGGTCCGTCCGTCCTTTGGTTCGTCAGTAGCAAAGAATTAGGTCACGGTTTTCTAAGCAACTCATTGACATAAAGGTTTAAAATTTTACATGTAGCTCTATCCTACAAAACCATAATTATGGTGTAAACCGATAAACTAAGATTGTCACACTATTGGTCATGGATGCACTATTTAGGTCCCAGTTTTCTAAGCAATAACGTGAGGTTGAAGTTTATTTTACCAATACTTTTATTCTATGGTGACATATGGTTAATGGTGGTTTTGTGCTCCTGAGTCTGGTTTGCTGAAGCACTATTTTTGTATACTTTTTGGAACGGAGATATCCTAATTGAGCATTAGCTCACACATTTACTCGTTTTTTTTATTTATTTTTTACAGATACAGTATTTACAGATTTTATGTTTCCTTCTCTTTATTCACATTTGTTTTGATGATATGAGTTCTCATGGATTTTCTCTGCCTTATGGCTTTCTATCTTTCGGAATTTACGATGCTAAGTTAAATTTTGGTATCGACATTTTTCTCATCGTCTGCCATTTTCAAAATGGCGTCCGATTTTGATGAAAATATATTTATAAGTAGTATGTAGAAGCTTTGGTGTGGATTTTTTTATCTTTAGTCATTTTCATATTGGTATTATTTTTTTTTTGCCAAAATTAAACTTGCTCCGATTTTGATGAAAATTTATTTATAAATCAATAGTGGGATGTCTAGTTCATCTTTGGTATCGAAAAGTCAGGTGAGGCTCTTGTTTCTTTTCAGGATGAGCATCGCAGACGATAATGATTATGTGTCCGCTATGATGGGCCAAATGGAATCCTTTGTTACCCGTACCCTAAGTAATTTTAAAAAGGAAGAAACTGAAAAGCACAATTCCGTACTGAAACGCATAAGCGTGATTGAAAATGAAATGTCTAAACTGAACACAAAAATTAAATCCATGGAAAGCTGTGAGTGTAAATGCAGAGAAACTTTACTTAAAGCTCTTGAGACAGCTGTGTACGAAATGTCAACAGATGAATCACCAGAGTCACCAATCAAAAAGAGGCCCATTCCAAGAGAGACACCGACACCGGTACATAATGAGGCCAAAAGGAAAACTCCACAGCAAAATCTGTAAGTCCGTGATATGTAAAAAAAGAATTGAAAAAAGTGCAAAAAAGACATTCTAGATTAATCATTCTCGGAAGACAAATAGTGATTCCCGCAAATAGAAAAATTAGAACCAATGAAAAATATCATCACATATTAGATGCAAATAAAAAAATAAGTTTAAAGCATACTGTGTATGCATATCTTATAGAGACACCACTAACAAGCAACTTTTGGAATAAAAACTAATTACCCTCTCCTCCCCCAAAAAAGTAATGAACAAAAGGTACTCTAAACTTTCAAAAAGAAACAAAGATAAACGACAATGTGCCATGCAAGGGTACATATAAAACGCATTTTATTTTAATGAATATGTTTGTGTGTATGTGTGTGTAGTGGAGATTAACGCCCTTTATATGGACGCACCTACGCCATGTAAGGCGGTCATTTTACAAACGGGACTCGAACACCAGCTGAGAGGTGATCGGCGGCTAGTGATCAATTGTGTGGTATTTAAAGCAGCGCTTTAGAACAAGGCCCCAATTGCATATTTAACTAGGTTGCTGCGCAGAGGTAATCAGTTTCGGTTGTTGCAACATATTTGTTATATCACCAAAGACTCATTTTGAATGTGGAATCTAACAACTCATTAAAAACAAGTTGAACATGATACGCAATCCTTTATATACTGAACAACAAAAGAAACACACCACTTCCATTCATTTCCATTGAAATTAAATTTTAATAGCAAATATCTTTAAACCACTTGTCTGAATGGTCTGATATTTCGGCACAGTATGTTTGGGGTCCATAACTGCAATCGCTGCAAATTTTCAGACATTCTTTTAAAAATAATTTCTAAATTTCTCAAAAATTAGTTGTTTTAACCCAAAAATGAAAAATCCATTTTTTTTTAATTTGATGCCTTTTTAACGTGTAACAAAAAAACAAGGGAAGAAGATTTATTTTCACAAAAACTGGGCAAACTTTTCGGAAACATGCATTATCAAATCAAACAATCTTAGACGTTTTTTTCAATTGGTTATCAAAATGTCATGTAAAGGTGCTGGTGCGAACTGCAAAAATAAAGGCTTAGTTTCTTACTGACATTGGTCTAATTTTTCATTAAGCATAAACGAATTTATAAAATTTTCAACTTTTTAAACGAAATCTGGCAGAAAAGAGGTGGTGCGTTTTAGTAATGCTGAGTATAGTACATTGCAATGATATTATACAATTATAGCTTTAGTATGAGGTCGATACAAGAATATATCGACCAAACAGATCAATATTGACCGAGAACGCAGTTCGAGGTCGATATGCATAGATCTGTTGGTTGATATATTCTTGTATTGACCGAACCAAAAGCTATAATTGTTATATTATTAATCATAAATTGTTGTTAATTTGAAATTTCAAATTGTTTTAAAATTTATTTTTAGTACCGTGCTGTATGGATATGCAGTATTAAAAAATATCACTTGAACATTCTATTTTAGGAATATTATATGTACCCAAAGAAATACAAAATGACCATGTGGTATTGTTCAACCAATCAAAATAAAGAAATTCTATGTGATTAATAATATATATTAAGGAGGTTTGCTCCTCATATTTTGAGATTTTTGTCAGATTTTCGAGATCCTCGGGGTTTATCCATCTATTATGCTTGAAATATTTTGCCCATGAACCCCCTATTTTCTTTTTCTTATTCAAAAATATGTCCAACAAATATGCAGTTCACATTTTTTTATGAAATTTTATTTACTCTGTCATACATTTTAAATAGTTTAAAGATACGAATCTGTGGCAATGCAAAAGTAATGAAAAATCTAGAGAGAACGTATTTCCCACCAAAATTACAAACGCTTATAGCATAAAACGAGCACATGAACCTACATTTTTTTCTTGCTTATTTTGATCATTTGTCCATATTCTTTTAAGAAGATGCAACTTTATCCATTTTTATTTACTTTAAGATACAGGAGCAAACGCCCTTAATACTTCTGTTTTAACTTTATATATTAATATAGTCATGGGACAATATGATTTTGTGATCATGTTTTTTATAGTTGCATAATTAAACTCCGTGTTTGATCATTTTGTAGAATACGTACAATAGACGATTGTCCAGATGGTCTCAAAGAAAAACTGCTGCCATTTTACAAAAATGAGCCTAGGGCCAAGTCGGATTACCTTAGCCAAATCCAGCGGGCTTTCGTCAAGTATTTTGTTGCTTCTTTGGCGCCATCTGATGTAGTTAATTCGGACACTGCCAAGAAATTAATGGGATGCGGCGAAAATTTTGGGTTGTGGCCTCAAAACTTCAAAAGTAACGAAATAGATGACTTCGAAAAATACCTGAAAGACAGGCTTAAGAACGAAAAAAAGAGACTAAACAGGGAAAAGCAGCTGTCCGAAACCTCAGTTAGGCTGTCTGAGGCCCTAGCAGCCAGTGTGAGTGATAACATCGAAGAAGATATGCTGGTTGTATCAGCTGTTGAGCAAGCGTTTATGAATTGAATTGGATACTGAAACTAAATATGTAGGTCATCACCAAGTGTCCGTCATCGTCTTTCGGTTGTTACATCCACTATGAACCAAAATAATGACTGACATAACCATGCACTGTTCACATTCAATATAATATGACTGATTAGAACTGTAATTAACCACAATATATCTGTGAATTGCTGATTGAATTTGATGCAATTTCTTCAGTTATTATCAATTTCTGTATTTTTACTATTGTTAATACAGATATTGATAATTACTATAGATATTGCATAAAAAAGTCAGCATTTTACAGATACAAAGTGGTAAAGAACAGTTCTTATCAGTTATATTAAATCGAATGTGAACAGTGCATGGTCATGCCAGTCATTGTTTTGGTTGATAGTGGTGCTAAAGTCTAATAAAATTAGGTTTTAATAATTTAAATATCAATATATTTTTTTCTATACTTAGGTGAGCGTGTACCTTTGCTCTAAAGACTAGCCATGAATGTGTTTATTTTATTTTACATTATATTATGATTATATTTGTTAATCACAGTATCCATTAATATTTTGTTCATATTGCTAGAATCACGAAAAGCTTGTACAATGTATATTTTACTTTTTTCCGACTGGTTCTTTTTTTATTATACCCCCGCTTCGAAAAAGAGGGTGGTATACTGTTTTATCCTTGTCCGTCCGTTCGTTCGTCCCTCCGTAACATAATTTCGGTAACAGTTTTCTCAGCAACTACATGCCACAGAGGTCTGATATTTTGCATATAGCTTTCTGCCATAGTACCATATGCTGTAAACCAAATACTTAAGTTTTTACATACATTTATAATTTCGTAACACTTTTCATAGCAACTACATGATGTAGACGTCTGATATTTTGCATATAGCTTTCTCCCATATGAAGTATACTAATTTCAGGCTCCTAGGTCAACTACTTCCTGGTTACCAAATACTTTGAGATAAAGGTCTTATATTGTGAATATAACTTTGAACTATAGTCCCATTTGGTGTATAGGGAATGTCAACTACTTCCTGTTTTCCAAATACTATGATTTTTGCCCATAGTGAACATGAATGCAAAATTGTCGTCAAAGTTTTCTCAGTAACTACAAGAGATAGAGGTCCAATATTTTGCATATAATTCTTTATAGTCCCATATATTCATGTTCCTAGGTCAATAACTTCATGTTTAGTGAGTATTTAAACTTGTATGCATGGCATAGTTTGGGATGCAGGGGTATCAATAGTCAGCCTAAGCTTGGCATAGTTAAGGGATTTGATGTAAAAGAGTTATACTGGTTAGAAGTAATGGGGGTATATTGATAAAAAGTCAGTCCTTCTGAGGCATAAATATATTTTGAACCTTTGTACTGAGATCAGCGAATTAAGCTTTAAGTTTCATTTGACTTTTTTTCAATGCAAGTTGTTATTCATTGGATGGCTAAAATTGTACTCTTTTTTACATTGTATATACTTTTTTTTTCTAAACTTGTTATTAATTTTGATTTTTATATTGTCAAGCTTCAAAGAAAAAGCTTTGGAAATTAAGTCTTGTATAATGCAGAACGTTGTTTTGTTTGTACTAAACTTTTTATCAATTTTTAGCTCACCTGGACGAAAGGTCCATGTGAGCTATTGCAATTACTTGGCACCCGTCGTCGTCGTCGTTATCTTTTCTTTAAAAGTCTTCTCCTCTGAAACTACTAAAGGAATTGCTTTGAAACTTTGAACACTTCATCCATGGCATGTTCTCTACCAAGATTATACGAATGGTAACCGCAGACCAAAAAACATGGCCGTCGTGGCTAAAAATAGAACAGATGGGTCAGACTACTGTTTTTGGCTTGTAAATAAAAAAGTAAGAGATATATTAATACTGCTTCAGCATCAAAAGCTCTACAAATTCTCCATTTTGTCAAAGTTGTCAGATGACCCCTTATAGTGGGTACAGCTCCTTAAAGGTCAAAATAGCGGTTTTTTCATGTTTTTGTTTATAGAATGAAAACTATAGCAGATACAGGGAAGTTGTCGCTTGCTTAAATGTTCAGCTTATTAAGCTCTTCAAAAGTCTTCATAGGATCGAAGTTGTTGGGTGAACCCTTATAAGGACTATGACCCCTAAATTGACTTCTTTTTTTCATGTTTTTTGGCCTATAGAATGAAAACTATAACAGATAGAAAATAGCTGTTGCTTACATAATTGTTCAGTTCATTTAGCTCTACAAAAGTCTTTGTAGGGTTGAAGTGGTCACATGACTCCTTGTTGGGGTTAGGGCCCTTTAAATAACGTTTTTTTCATGTTTTTTTGCCTATAGAATGAAAACTAAAGCAGATAGAGAAAAGCTGTTGCTTGCGTAAACAATCAGCTCATTTTGCTCTACAAAAGTCTTCATAACATTGAAGTTTTCAGATTACCCCTTATAAAGAATATGGTGCCTAAATAACGGTTTTTCATGTTTTGGGGTCTATAGAATGAAAGCTATAGTAAATAGAGAAAAGATGTGGGTTTCTTAAATGTTCGGCTCATTTAGCTATACACAAGTCTGTAAAGGGTCGACATCAAGACCAAGTGAGCAATTCAGTCTCCTGGTACCCTCTTGGTTTTTTTTTTTTTATATTGTTACACATTAAAGGAAAGACTTTTACATTTTAGTTTTGTAAAGTGCAGAGAGTAATAATTGGCTCTCAGACAACGCAGTGTTTTAATTGTTATATCAATCTGCCTTGTCATTGGCTGTCAAGTTGTTAATTATATATTTGTTTTCTATTTGTTTTCCCCTAAGAAGATTTGGGAAAAATAGTGGTTTACCTATGTCTGTCAGTCCGTCTTGTAGTCTGTGGCATATTTTTCGTCTCAGTTTTCTAAGTAAAGACCCAAGGACAGTGGGAGATGCATTTCCTGTTTCGTAGCTTTTGAAAAAAATGACCAATTATTTTTAAAGATCTTTATTTAGTTATGAATTAAGCAAGATGTTCTCTTTCGCAAGTTCAAAAAGTAGGTCTTTGATCTATGTGTCTTCAGTTTTAAGAAATGTTAAAAAATCTTACTTACTGGTCAATAAACAGAAAAGATTATTTTCAGTTTTTCAGCATTTTTTTTTCTCTATTCCTGCAACCTAAAAATTTGTTATGTAATGCTACTTTTCAGTTAACTTAACTGAATGCAATAATCTATAGAATTGGATAGGGGGAGGTTTAAAAGACTGTCTGCCATTCGTGATAAGTATTGTAACTTAGTGTTAAATGTGTAATTTGTGACTTGACTTACTGACACAGCGTTCCCACATGGCAATATTAAGACACATATTTATTTTATTTTTTCTATTCAATTTATGTCACAAGAATAAGCCATAATAATAACTTTTAAGAGAGTATAAGATTTAATTCTGGTGTGTCAACACATTTCCTTTATTTATGACTGTTACCACAAAATAGAAACACTTCTGTTGCTTGTGCACTCAAGATAGGCTTTGGAGTGTGTAGAAATGTTTTGTTATGCTGTAGACATTGCATATGAATGGGATTTTTCAAGTGTCTAATTAGGGTCAGGGGTCACAATACATAAGAACGCTTTTAAGTAGCCACCAAAATGTTGTACATCTGCATATGTTTTATTATTTCTGAACCAAATGATAAATCTATCAACGACAATTTATCGTGTGATGTTGTTTCTTTATATTTTTATATAAGTTTTATAAAGCTATAGTAATAAGTGAATATATTGCATCCGTTTACATTTATGAACAAAAGGGATTCAGTTAATACCACTATTTTAATTCGCCCAAATTTTGGTTTAAAAGTACCGATTACAACAAAACATACCGACAAATTAATAAACAAAACTATATAAAAATGGGGCTCTGGGTTAGGGTTAGTTTGTTACAAAAGTAGAATTTGTGACAGCGGCTTCAAAATTTCTTGCTTTTTTTCTCTTATTTTTGTATTGTTGCTTGGTTGGTCTTTTTCCTTTGAACTTTTGAGATTGCAATGTCCCTTAGATAAGGTAAAGTAACGTAGATTGTCGATTATATATTAAATATATTTTTGTCAGACTGGTTGTGGTAACAAGAGAACATTTTTGCATTATGTTTATTCCTTAAATCAATGAAAATTAATATAGCATCTCATTAACCATTATGAATATATGTTATACTTACCATGCGTCTTATCATATTGAAAAAAGCTGTTAAACTATTTAATTGGAAGTAGTTAAAAATAAAATTGGCATTTCTCCTTTTGTGTTTTTTATTCATCTCATTGTATCGTAATCAAAATAATTTAATTTACCAGAACTACAGAACTTGAAGGGTCAATCTTGAATATCAAAAGATCTGTATAGTAAGTAGATCTACATCTTTCACAACAGACACTCAAACAGGAATTTAAAACAAATTTATGACAAACATGACAAAATTATCTTTCTCTACTTGTGTACCTATATACCGACTGCTCCCATATATGTCACAAAAAAGAAATCTGATACAATCTTGAAAAAATTTTATCAAATGACAGCAATGCTTAGTGTTGAGTTTCTTGCAATTGCCTTCAGACTCGAATAAAAAATAAAATTATTGCATAAAAGAACAGAAATCCAAACAGATGAAAAAATAAAAGTAGCGATAACAAGATTATCTATTCACAGAAGTAAATTATCCAAACTTTATATAACACACTACGAAAGGCTTTTTTGCAGTTCTGTTACACTATGTTTACATTTTGATTTGTACATTGGCATCGCGACAGGCGTGTTGCAACAGACAAAAATTGCTTGCTCTTCATGAGCATTTGAGTTCGCGTTGTCGTTTTGGTGTTCAGTTCGTTTTCGGATTGTGTTTTTGTTCATTCTTGCTGTTTTTGTCAACTGTTTAAAATAAAAAAAAGAAATAATATTGAATATTTGCCAAATAGACATGATCCACATAATGACATGATTTTTATCAATGAGAAAAAAAAACAGAAATCCAATGCATGTGAATGCGTTTGTTTGTCGAGTTGTTTCTGCTCTTTAAGGTCAGGTTGGTAAGAATGTAAGATCAGCTGGTTGAGGTTGGTAGGAATGTGAGGTCAGGTGGGTAAGGTGGGTGAGAATGTAAGGTCAGATGGGTAAGGTGGGTAAAGTCAGGTAGGTAAGGTGGGTAACAATATAAGGTCAGATGAGTAAGGTAAAAAAATTAATTCATAAAGACGAGGTGGGTGCAAATGTAAGGTAAGGTGGGTAAGGTAAATAACTTGGTAAAGATTGTTAGGTCAGGTGAATAAGTTGGGTAAGAATGAAAGGTTAAGTGGGTAAGGTGGGAAGGGTGAGGTGGGTCAGGTGGGTAAGATGGGTAAACTGGTAAATATTGTAAAGTCAGGTGGGTGAGGTGGGTAAGGTCGGTAAGAATGTAAGGCCAGGTGGATAATGTGAGTTAGAATGTAAGATAAGGTGGGTAACAGTGTAAGGGAAAGTGGATAGGAATGTAAGGTCATTTGGGTAAGGTAATAAAGTAAATTCATGTAGGTAAGGTTGGGAGGAATGTAAAGCCAGGTGGGTAAGGTGGTTAACAATGTAGGGTTAGGTGGGTAAGATGGGTAAGGTCAGGTGGGTAAGGTCTGTAAGAATATAAGGTCAGAGGGGTAGCAGATGGTAAGGTGGGTAAGGTCAGGTGGGTTATGTGGGTAATATCAGGTGGGTAAAGTGGGTAAGAATGTAAGGTCAGGTGGGTAAGGTGGGTAATAATGTAAAGTCAGCTGGGTAAGGTGGGTAAGGTCAGGTGGATAAGGTGGTTAAGAATGTAAAGTCAGGTGGGTAAGGTAAGGTTGGTCAGGTTGGCCAGGTGAGGAATGTAAGGTGAGTAAGAATGTTGGGTCAGTTGGGGAAGGTGGCTGAGAATGTACAGTTAGGTGGGTATGGTGGACAGGAAGGTAAGGTCAGATGGGTTAGGTAGGTAAGAATTTAAGGTCAGCTTGGTAAGGTG
This sequence comes from Arcuatula senhousia, assembly GCA_963971305.1. NCBI lineage: Eukaryota > Metazoa > Mollusca > Bivalvia > Mytilida > Mytilidae > Arcuatula > Arcuatula senhousia. Next base: position 45,590 of record CAXARO010001397.1, read on the forward strand.
GGTAAGCATGTAATATATTATCTGAAAGTTTTTTATACAGTTCTCTAACACTGGATTTGGCACATTGATTTTTCGTTGGCAACGCGACTGGCGTATTTTAACAGGCAGGATCTGTTTGCTCTTCCGGAGCACCCGAGTTCGGGTTGTCAGTTGGTGTTCAGTTGGTTTTTTTGGATTTGTGCTTTTGTTCATTTGTGCTGTCTATTGTAATTGTTTAAAATAAAACACGAAAGAATATGGAATATGTGCAAAATAGACACGATTTACATAATGATGTTGATGTTTTGGGGTTTTTTGCGCTGTGTGTTTGTTTGTTAATTGTTTGTCGACTTTTTTCCCCTCTGTGATATTTTACTTTGGATTGCACATTTGTTTTTTATTTCTTAATAAAAAACATTGCAACATTAGCTTTGACAAATATATTGCCGACAATATTTAGTTGTTTCTCACTTTTTGTCATTCTACCAATAACTTAGAACAAAGAAAGCTTTTTAAGAGTTCTTACTCGACGTTTTTTTTTTCATATCACCCTGTCCAAAAATCACTCACGGACACATCAGTTCCGGATAACAAAAAGTTTGAAAAAAAAATGTTAAGGGAAATCAGTACTTGGTTGTTAATGCTAAAATGCTTGATTTTAGCTTAATATTTATTTATTCTGGATGGAGAAAATGACCTAATATATCATGTAATTGGTAGTTAATGAGGTATGACGGTTTTAGCGGCCACCATTACCGATACATCTTTCTAACTCTACAATTGTGTCATTAAAGTTTAAAAGGTATTGCTCTCCCATACTGGGATCAGTCTTTGTCTGAAAGGCTTGCATTGTTTCCGGAACCGTAAAGGTGATAGCAATGTCTGGAACGGTGAGGCACTTATTCATATCTTTAATGCCAGCATGTTGTTATAATATAGACAATACAAATAGTCTATTGACAATTGCAAAGTTTATACAAACAAAATATTTTTCCTACTCAATATGCTTTTATTTAACAGAAACAGTTGTCAACTTTATTTTTTTTAGAATATTAAATGATCATAATCAACTTTATACCAACATTTGAACTGAAATTTGAATTACTAATGTCATTGTGGACCTGTTGAAATCTTTTAAATTGTAATTCAAAAGAAAAAAAGAATAAAAACAATGTCCCCTGGCTGCCTCATACAGTGTCAACTTAACTGGGATATATTTTGATAATTGCACATTTTTTTGTCAAATGTAACACAGTTTGGACGCGACTTTTATTGTAAAACATTATTTTAAAATCTAAACGAAACATTAACTAACTCTTATTATATATCTTAGTTTTGCACCCTATTAAAACGGTTCTCAAACGCTCGAAAAGTTCTAAAAGGAATGTTGTTTAAAACGCACTTTTGTTTGAATATTTCATACATTGTTGAGGCACTTCTTCCATTTCTTGATTCTGAAAGATCGTTCAATAATTCCAGTTCTTTTCCGGACCATCTACCTCTACATTGTACAATTGGAAGGCACGACACTGACCTTGATTCAACAATTTGAATCTCTGTTAAGTCGTCGTCTGTAATATGATTTTTGTTAGAAGGAGAAATCATATCCTCTTGTTCAAGTTCCTTCTCATCAGTCGTATTACTTGCAGAGGAAGATGCCTCTTTCTTGTCTGTTTGAGAAACTGTGTGAGGAATGGACCAATGCAACCGATATAAAGAAGTTGCATTGAATGTTTTAAGTTGAAATTTAGATAGAATTTCCAATTCCTTTAACTTGTTTTGATTTACAGCAAGTTCTTTTAGGAGAGTAAATAATCGATCAAATTCTACATACCAACCCTGCATTATAAAAGCAATACAGGATATATATGTTAATATACTAAGTTTGTCATCTTGATTTAACTTTTCTCGTACGAGCTTTTTCAAACAGATGGAAACCCAAGGCAGAATTTTTGGAAGCCCTTTTAATTTGCTTGCCCATACTAAACCTCGTCTGTCCAATTCACCGATTATAAAGGTCGAAAATATTTCTGCAGACTTTTCAGTTGTTGTATTGTCTAAGTTGTCAATGATGCGCCAAAAATTTGATTTCATATTCCAGTTTAGAACGGCGTTACGGCTATTGTCATACAGTTGAATGGCGGGGAAATGCGTCAATTTTAGTTCGTTAAAACCAGCTTCAAGAACAGTTTTGAAATCTATTCGGTTCTGTTCAACCATGTTTCTAAGTGAACCAAAAACCATCGGATAGATAGCCTTTCGTTGAGTTGTAAGGGAATTAATCAGTTGTTTTATTGTAATTGTCCCAGTTACTTGAAACCTAGTTTTCTTTGCTGTCAGTTCTCCTAGAAAAAGTTCAAATGTAAAATATGTGTTTACCTTGCCAGCTTCGAAAAGATCTTGAATAAGAATGTGCAGTAAACGCCTTCCAATGACATGATAACTCCCTTTAATGTGATCGTGGATTCCACAAAACCGGGCTATCCGTTTTTGTATAACCTCAGAGGAACTCCAAATATTACATGGGGGAATATCATCATCCAATGACATACATGATGTCCATGATTCTAATGCTATAAATCCCAATGCATCAGAAGCGCTCCGAGAAGGTGCCAGCACGCCTGGACCTAGATTTATAGAATACGGATTACTTCTGAAACAGAGTGGATTTCCCCATAAAAGTTTTTCGGATGCCAACTCTAATTGGTAACTTGTCCAAATAGCTTCAACGTTTCCAGTGCCTTTAAACTTTTCCAATAGCTCCGTTAATGATTTTGCAATCCAGATTCCGATGTTTGTAATTGCCCTTACAGTTTCTTGTGGGAAAGGTACCAGAATAGCTTTATTTTCAAGCAAATTACATAGTTGAGAGATATCAATGCAGTCTGTTGCGTGTACCATTAATGGAACAGATGGTAGTATTGTTACAAACTCAAGTCTACATTCCAAATTATTCATTAGAGCCCAATTATTGTTCAAAGTAGACAAATATTTTTGGGCATCCGTATAAAATGCCTTGGCTGTTGCAACAGGAAAACACTTTTCTCCTGCAATGCTACCGGATACAGGATGAAATCGGGTTTTAGGCTTAAGATGGGGTATATCAGCGTACAATTGAACAAACCTTATTTTGTCTGGATAAAAGCAAAGGTTCCTTAAATCAGACGTTATATCAAGGGAACGTCCATCTAAATTACTTTGAAAAGTACTGCAGTCGCAAAACGATAAACATGTTCTTAGAGTGCCTCTGTTGTTAATTAAATTCTGAATCCCGCTTGACCACATTAAGTTAACATCTGGTGATGATATATTAACAGCAGAGTGAACTGTAATTTCTTTCACGTGTTGTGGCTTAAAACATGACAATGAAAGACCCTGACTCATTTTTTCACCAAACCGAAAGCAAAAGACTATCATTCTGAAATTGTCTGTTCTGAAATTATTCAAAACATCTTGGATAGCAGATAATACATGATTACTATCATCAGGCAGAACAAACATTCTTCCGATGTCATTTAGGTCATTTTTCTTAAGTGTATCGGTTGCTATATTATTACTACTCAATTCCGATAATTTCAGCTTCACATTGGTTTTAAAGGTTTGGAAAATTTGCATGGATTTGTACTTTACTTCTTCTTGGGCATTATTTCTACTATGCCACTTATCAGTAGGAATCAAACCAATCCAACATTCCCAACCATGCTCATAAAATAGTTGGAATCCGACTGAAATATTAAAATTTACCAGTTCCTTTTTCGAAAATTTGCTTAGATCACAATGTTTTTTTAACAGCGATTTTAAAAATGTTAAATTTTTAATTCCCTTTGGACCTATGTTCAAATGTCGAACATGAAAATCAATTGCACACAGACTTTTTAACTCTACAACACATCCATCAATGTCTGTTTTTAATTTAAGAAATGTGTGCTGTTCAGCTGGAGAAAGTGCGACGGCTCTTGCAAAAATCCGCTCTTTTCTGAGTAAAAAGTCTTTAACAGAATTATACTGGAAAAAGACTTTTGACACCTGTCCATTTTCGTCGGCTGTATCTAAAAAGTCCTGCTCTTCCTGGTCTGACTCCATCTGTAAGTAAATCAATATCTTAAATAAAGACTTGTGAAGCTTAAGATCGCAATTGGTTTACAAAAAAAAGAGATTGTAATAATAGGCTAACCCTACAAAAAGCAGGTGGGTACGAATGTAAGGTCAGCTGGGTAAGGATATCAGGTCAGGTGGGTAACAATGTCAGGTCAGGTGAGTAAGGTAAGAAAGTAAATTCATGTAATAGGAAAGGTGGATAGGAATGTAATTTCAGGTACTAGGTAAAGTGGGAAAAAAAGTTCATTTACGTTGGTAAGGTAAGTTAGCATGTAAGTCAGGTGGGTAAGTATGCAAGGTCCAGTGGGTAAGGTAATAAGGTAAATTCATGTATGTAAGGTAGTAAGGAAAGTAAGGTCAGGTTGGTAAGGTGGGTAAGAATGTTAGGTAAGGTGAGTAAGGTGGTTAAGAATGTCACGTCAGGTTGGTAAGGTTTAAAAGTATATTAATGTAGGTAAGGTGGGTAGGAATGTAAGTTCAGGTGGGCAAGGTGGGTAAGAATGTAAGGTCAGGTGGGTAAGGTGGGTAAAAATGTAAGGTCAGGTTGGTAAGGTAGGAAAGTATATCCATGTAGGTAAGATGGGTAGGAATGTTAGGTAAGGTGGGTAAGGTCAGGTGGGTATTGAGGGTAAGAATGTAAGGTCATGTGGGTAAGATGCGTAAGGTAAGGTCAGGTGGGAAAGGAAGGTAAGAATGAAAGGTCAGGTGGATAAGAATGTAAGGTGAGGTGGGTAAGAATGTAAGGTAAGGTGGGTAAGAATGTAAGGTAAGGTGGGTAAGAATGTAAGGTCAGGTGGGTAAGGTGGGTAAGGCAAGGTGACTAAGGTTATGTGGGTAAGAAGGGTAAGAATGTAAGGTCAGGTGGGTAAGAATGTAAGGTCAGGTGGGTAAGAATGTGAGGTAAGGTGGATAAGAATGTAAGGTCAGGTTGGTAAGGTAAGACATTATATTCATGAAGGTAAGATGGGTAGGAATGTAATGTCAGGTAAATAAGAATATAAGGTCAGGTGGGTAAGGTGCGTAAGGTAACGTGGGTAAGATGGGTAAGGTCAGGTGGGAAAGGATGGTAAGAATATATGGTCTGGCGGATAAGAATGATAGGTAAGGTGGATAAGAATGTAAGGTAAGGTGGGTAAGAATGTAAGGTCAGATGGGTAAGGCAAGGTAAGTAAGGTCATGTGGGTAAAAAGGGTAAGAATTTAAGGTCAGGTTAGTAAGAGCGTTAGGTGAGGTGGGTAAGAATGTAAGGTCATTTAGGTAAGGTAAGAAAGTATATTCATGTAGGTAAGGTGGTGTAAAGGTTAGGGTTAGGGTAAGGTTATTAAGGTCAGTAAAATGGGTAAGAATGTAAGGTCAGGTGGGTAAGATGGGTAAGAATGTATGGTTAAGTGGGTATGGTAAGAAGTATATTGATGTAGATAAGGTGGGTAGGATTATATGGTCAGGTGGGTAAGGTGGGTAATGTCAGATGTGTAAATACGGTTAGATTGTAATGTTTAGGTGTCATAGATGAGGTAGGCTGGAGGTAAGGTCAGGTGAGAAGATGGGTAACGTATGGTTTGTAAGGTAATGTGGGTAGGGTGGGTGACAATGTTAGGTCCGATTGCAACGCTGTATGCTTATGTGAGTTAACTAACTAGCAATGTGTATTTATATTTAGTAGGGGTTCGGACCTTGGTCGCCCTCGCCGACATATTTTTTAAAACAAGGGTTCGTAAGATCTTGCAAATCCGGTAAAACTTTGGCATGTTTGTTTTTCTTTTCATTTCATTCATCCCGTCTAATAAATTTAAACAAGATGGTTTTAATGTTTGTTTATAAATAAGGTATCTTGAAAATAACTGCCATGAAATTTAAGGTTTGTTGATAGATTATTATAAGTTATTAGTAAGATAACTTCACAAAGAGATTAAACTATAAGTGCATAGTATAGATTAGCGATTTCATAATAAAAGTAATATTATCAATATTTTGTCATGCCCTGCCCTGTCTTGCTTTGCAAAAAAATGTTCAGAGGACGCTTACTTTACCAATAAATTTGGTAAAATTTGGTAAAGGCAATAAAAATTTACTCACCTCTCTTTCTGTCTCTTCTGTGACTAAGAAGTCTTGCGCTCTTCCTGGTCTGACTCCATCTGTAAGAAAATAAACATCTTAAATAATCAACTTTTGGAGCTTAAAATCGCATTTGGTTTACTAAAAAAGAAATTGTAATATAGGCTAACCCTATGTAAATCAGGTTGAAACGAATGTAAGGTCAGGTGGATAAAGATGTCAGGTCAAGTGGGTAAGAATGTCAAGTCAGGTGAGCAAGAATTTCAGGTCATGTTGGTAAGGTGGGAAAGGCCAGGTGGGTAAAGTCAGATGGATAAGTAGGATAAAGTCAGATGGGTAAGCTAGGTAAGGTCAGATAGGTAAAGAGGGTTAGAATGTAAGGTCAGGTGGGTAAGGAGGGTAAGAATGTAAGGTCAGGTGGGTAAGAATGTAAGGTAAGGTGGGTAAGGTAGGAAAGTACATTAATATAGGTAAAATGGGTTGGAATCTAAGGTCAGGTTGGTAAGGTGGGTAACGTCATGTGGTTGAGTAGGGTTAGAATGTAAGGTCAGGTAGGTAAGGTAAAAAAACTAATGTAGGTTATGTGGGTAAGAATGTAAGGTCAGGTATGTAATGTGGGTAAGGTCAGGTGGGTAAGTTGGGTAAGAATGTAAGGTCAGTTGGGTAAGGTAAGAAAGTAAATTCATGTAGGTAAGGTTGGCAGGAATGTTAGGTTAGGTGGGTAAGGAGGGTAATAATGTAAGATCAGGTGTGTAAGGTCGGTAAGGTCAGGTGGGTTATTTGGGTAAGAATATAAGGTTAGTTGGGTAAGGTAAGAAAGTATATTCAGGTAGGTGAAGTGGGCTGGAATTTAAGGTCAGGTGGGTAAGGAGGGTAGGAATGTAAGGTCAGGTGGGTAAGATGGGTAAGAATGTAAGGTAATGTGGGTAAGGTGGGTAAGAATGTAAGGTTAGTTGGGTAAGGTAAGAAAGTATATTCAGGTGGGTAACGTGGGTAGGAATGTTAGGTCAGGTGGATAAAAATGTAAGGTCAGGTGGGTAAGGAGGGTAAGAATGTAAGGTCAGGTGGGCAAGATGGGTAAGAATGTAAGGTCAGGTAGGTAAGTTGGGTAAGAATGTAAGGTGAGTTGGGTAAGGCAAAAAAGTATATTCAGGAAGGTAAAGTGGGTAGGAATGTAAGGTCAGGTGGGTAAGGAGGGAAAGAATGTAAGGTCAGGTGGGTAAGGAGGGTAAGAATGTAAGGTCAGGTGGATAAGATGGATAAGAATATAAGGTCAGGTGGCTGAGGAGGGTAAGAATGTAAGGAAGTTAGGTTAGGAGGGTAAGAATGTTAGGTCAGGTGGGTAAGAAGGATAAGAATGTAAGGTCAGGTGGATAAGAATATAAAGTCAGGTGGGTAAGAAGGATAAGAATGTAAGGTCAGGTGGATAAGAATATAAAGTCAGGTGGGTAAGGTCAGTTGGGTAAGGTTAGTAAGAATATCAGGTGAGTGGGTAGGGAGAGTTGAAATGCAAGATCAGGTGGGTAAGGTGGATAAGGTTTGTAAGAATTTAAGGTCAGGTGGGTAAGGAGGGTAAAAATGTAAGGTCAGGTGGATAAGGTTGGTAAGAATGTCAGGTCAGGTGGATAAGGTGGGTGAGAATGTAAGGTCAGGTGGCTAAGGTGGGTAAGGTTGGTAGAATTTAAGGTCAGGTGGGTAAGGTAAGAAAGTTGTTTCATGATGGTAAGGTGGGTAAGAATAAAAGGTCAGGTGGGTGAGGTAGGTTAGAATGTAAGGTCAGGTTGCAACGCTGTAAGGTTATGCGAGTTAACTCACTAACAATGTAAATCTATATTTAGTAACGGTTCTAACCCTGGTCGCCCCAGTCGACAAAATCTTCAAAATAGGTTTTGCAAATCCAGAAAAAACTGAGCCATTTTTGTTTTATTTTCATTTAATTCATCCTTTCTTATAAATTTGAAGAACATGGCTTAAATGTTTGTCCATAAATAAGGAATTTTACACAAATTACATGGTTAACATGTGTGTTTATAAATAAGTTAAATAACTGAAGAAACAAAATAAAACTATATGTGTATGTATCGATTAGCGATTCTTTTATAAAAGTAATATTGTCAATGTTTTGTTTGTAATGTCATCAATTATTTTTTTCGTTCCGTGTTTCTGATGAAATAAACACTCATTAAACTTATCAAATTGCGTTTAATTGTACCATTTATTCCGTGTATGATCTTGTAAAACATACAACTATATTGCACCGACATCAAAATTTTATAACCTATTAAACTGAAATATAGTCTTACCTTTTCATTTTGAATACAATTTAATCCAGCATATGTATAAAAAACATGTCCGTCATTCACAGACTTTCAAATATGATTGACATATCACGTGACTAAAAGGGGCGGAATCACTCAAAACTCATCACTCAAATTCGTAATCATCCTATACCCTAACCCTAACCCTAACCCTAACCCTAACCCTAACCCTAACCCTAACCCTAACCCTAACCCTAACCCTAACCCTAACCCTAACCCTAACCCTAACCCTAACCCTAACCCTAACCCTAACCCTGACTCTAACCCTAACCCTAACCCTATATTCATACGCCAACCATATAACATACCAATAAAATATCAATACATCGGTCGGGTCCCCCTCTATACGATACCTAACCCTAACCCTAATCCTAATCCTAATCCTAATCCTAATCCTAATCCTAACCCTAACCCTAACCCTAACCCTAACCCTAATCCTAACCCTAACCCTAACCCTAACCCTAACCCTAACCCTAACCCCTAACCCTAACCCTAACCCTAACCCTAACCCTAACCCTAACCCTAACCCTAACCCCTAACCCTAACCCTAACCCTAACCCTAACCCTAACCCTAACCCTAAACCCTAACCCTAACCCTAACCCTAACCCTAACCCTAACCCTAACCCTAACGCTGTTTTCATATTTCCAGTTCACTAACTTTTGGCTATCTCTAATACAGTTGATAAATTTACCCCCGTTTAGTCATTGTAATATTTTGGCTTTTGTATTTTGGTTTTATCAAATCTAATATTTTACCGGTCTTCCAATATTTCGATCCCTAGCGTGTCTGATGAAGGTTAATCCAGAAAAGCGCTTCACACGCAGTGAAGTTTTGATTGTTTTCATTTAATAAAATCATGTCATAAAATATGTGGATCGTGTCTTTCTGGCACATATTCCATATTCTTTCATATTTAATATACAGTATAATCCTATAATCTCATTCAGTATGTATTTTTGTGTATGACCACAAAATATTTACTATCGTATTATGTCTGTAGACACATTGGTTTTCGGGAGGTAAATCAAGTTGTGGTTTACCAATTAATAACATTTTGTTATAGTGTTTAAAACCACTAAATGAATGTTTGTATTGCATATTGGGGTTTCATGGGTAGTACCTCTTAGAAAAGATGGAACAAAATAGATGTATAAACACAACTGCAAATAGAACATTTCATTTCCATCTTATTTTGATTAATCTTTTTTGTATTCAGCAATACATTATGTTAACAAAATGTATTTACAGCTTTGATGTATCTTGTACTATTTACTGGATATGAGGGGTCAAAAATGGGACATTTGAAAATAGAATTGTTTATTGATGGTCGGATTTTGAATTGTAGAGGCATCTTTTACACTTGTTCATGTCTATAAAAAAACTGGTGTAAATAAAATCAACAGAAAGGCCTTCAAAAGTCCTTTACAGTGCACTTAAAATTTTTCAAATCAGCAAGGCATACCAAAGATATCCAAGGTCAAAGTTTGTCCTTTTTCATATAACAAATTATCTCCCTTTGATATAATTTACATTGTTTATGTCCATCAATAAACTGGTGTAAATGATATCAACAAAAAAGCCTTCAACAGTCCTTTACAGTGCACTTTAAATTTTTCAAATCGGACAAGGCATACCAAAGATATCCAAGGTCAAAGTTTGCCCTTTTTCATATAACAAATTATCTCCCTTTGATATAATTATGCAAATTAATTGTACCACTATTATTGTTTCTATACCAAAGACCTACTATATATAGAAACTGATTACTCTATAATAAAGGGGGACCCTTGATTCCATCAAATATCGGCGCATGCGCAGTCGATGTAAAGGGTTAGGGTTAGGGTTAATTAAAATAGTTCCGGCTAACCCTGACCCTAACCCTCACCCTAACCCTAACCTAACTCTATATTCATACGCAACCAAGACGGTTTACCGTTGGCGGAATGTGCAGATGAGGGTTACCCCTAATTACCTAACCCTAACCCTAACCCTAACCCTAACCCTAACCCTAACCCTAACCCTAACCCTAACCCTAACCCTAACCCTAACCCTAACCCTAACCCTAACCCTAACCCTAACCCTAACCCTAACCCTAACCCTAACCCTAACCCTAACCCTAGGGTTAATCCCACTTTTTACCAGGGTTAGAGTTAACCCCTTGTTTTACCTCGGGTTAGGGTTAGGGTTAATCCCACTTTTTACCAGGGGTTAGAGTTAACCTCTTGTTTTACCTCGGGTTAGGGTATGGGTTAGGGTTAATCCCACTTTTTACCAGGGGTTAGAGTTAACCCCTTGTTTTAACTCGGGTTAGGGTTCGGGTTAGGGTTAGGGTTAGGGTTAATCCCACTTTTTACCAGGGGTTAGAGTAAACCCCTTGTTTTACCTCGGGTTAGGGTTAGGGTTAGGGTTAATCCCACTTTTTACCAGGGTTAGAGTTAACCCCTTGTTTTACCTCGGGTTGGGGTTAGGGTTAGGGTTAATCCCACTTTTTACCAGGGGTTAGAGTTAACCCCTTGTTTTACCTCGGGTTAGGGTATGGGTTAGGGTTAATCCCACTTTTTACCAGGGGTTAGAGTTAACCCCTTGTTTTAACTCGGGTTAGGGTTCGGGTTAGGGTTAGAGTTAGGGTTAATCCCACTTTTTACCAGGGGTTAGAGTTAACCCCTTGTTTTACCTCGGGTTAGGGTTAGGGTTAATCCCACTTTTTACCAGGGGTTAAAGTTAACCCCTTGTTTTACCTCGGGTTAGGATTAGGGTTAATCCCACATTTTACCAGGGGTTAGAGTTAACCCCTTGTTTTACCTCAGGTTAGGGTTAGGGTTAGGGTTAATCCCACTTTTTACCAGGGTTAGAGTTAACCCCTTGTTTTACCTCGGGTTAGGGTTAGGGTTAATCCCACTTTTTACCAGGGGTTAGAGTAAACCCCTTGTTTTACCTCGGGTTAGGGTTAGGGTTAGGG
>CAXARO010001398.1:0-159673 GCA_963971305.1 Arcuatula senhousia
GTAAAAATGTGCAATTAAAATAACGTTAAAAAAGCACCCCCCTTTTTTCGACCAAAAATTACGCCCATAAACGCCGCACGAACCCCAATTTTTTATTGGCTAAAAATAAACATATGCATGTCAACACAAAGGTTCTGTGCCAAAGAAATTAAAATTCGAGTAAGATCTATTTTTAAAAAAATCGAAAACCAGGGTACCCCCCTATGGAAAATGCATTGTAAAGCCAATACGCTATTGTAACCTAGACGAAAAATGATTTTTTACAATGCACCCTTTGGTTTGAAACTTTAATCGTTTTGAAAGTGAAAGTTCTATATAAAAACAAGTATTATGACACTCGATCTAAATTTAGACACAAAAAACCAGACTATAGTCTGTTTCTTTTTTCTACATTAATGAAAATGAAGAGAAAATCGGATGGACACTAAGAATATTTGATAAATCATTATTGCTTCAATAAATCTCGGAACTGTTTTTTGTTTTATTTTGCATATACAAATACCAAACTTTTAAACACTTTTAAAAATTTTAAATGGGATTTTAAGTAAGAACATGACTGAAATTTTGGTTCGTGAAATTTGTCATTTTTACGAAAAATGGGTGTAACACAAAGAATGCAAGCAACAATATTAATCATGCTGTAAAGTATCACAAACTGTAACCAAGGTCTTGTTTAGATAGAGGAGTAATTATAAATGCCAATATTGGTAGGATTTTGGGTGATTTTACTAGTTTATAGTCTGTTTCAAAATATGCTATTTTTCAAATTGCAAAAAATGATATTTATTTTTTTATTCAAACCAGTATTTTGAAGTAAACACTCAAAAGCAGAATTCAAACTATGCCCGTTCTTTTGAGTACATATACATCTTCCAAAAAATCGGCAACAATTTTTAAGGCAAGTTAAAACATCTTTGTGAAATACCGTATTTCCTCAAACAACCCTCCAAATTTTTTCGACCTTTTCAAGAAGGGGGTACCTCTCTTTGATCAGCTCCCCTGGGCGTAAAAGAAAAGATTATTTTCTGCCATTTGTAATATAAACTCAAGTTATAATAAGGTATCTTTTAATGAAGTAAAAGATTTTCCCTAATTCATATGTCCAGCGTAGACGAAAAATGATTTTTTACAATGCACCCTTTGGTTTGAAACTTTAATCGTTTTGAAAGTGAAAGTTCTATATAAAAACAAGTATTATGACACTCGATCTAAATTTAGACACAAAAAACCAGACTATAGTCTGTTTCTTTTTTCTACATTAATGAAAATGAAGAGAAAATCGGATGGACACTAAGAATATTTGATAAATCATTATTGCTTCAATAAATCTCGGAACTGTTTTTTGTTTTATTTTGCATATACAAATACCAAACTTTTAAACACTTTTAAAAATTTTAAATGGGATTTTAAGTAAGAACATGACTGAAATTTTGGTTCGTGAAATTTGTCATTTTTACGAAAAATGGGTGTAACACAAAGAATGCAAGCAACAATATTAATCATGCTGTAAAGTATCACAAACTGTAACCAAGGTCTTGTTTAGATAGAGGAGTAATTATAAATGCCAATATTGGTAGGATTTTGGGTGATTTTACTAGTTTATAGTCTGTTTCAAAATATGCTATTTTTCAAATTGCAAAAAATGATATTTATTTTTTTATTCAAACCAGTATTTTGAAGTAAACACTCAAAAGCAGAATTCAAACTATGCCCGTTCTTTTGAGTACATATACATCTTCCAAAAAATCGGCAACAATTTTTAAGGCAAGTTAAAACATCTTTGTGAAATACCGTATTTCCTCAAACAACCCTCCAAATTTTTTCGACCTTTTCAAGAAGGGGGTACCTCTCTTTGATCAGCTCCCCTGGGCGTAAAAGAAAAGATTATTTTCTGCCATTTGTAATATAAACTCAAGTTATAATAAGGTATCTTTTAATGAAGTAAAAGATTTTCCCTAATTCATATGTCCAGCGTATAGGTTACAATTGCGCATTAGCAAATCCCGGTCACCGGTAAGTTTTTGAACCCAACATAAAGCGTAGGAGAAAATACAGAAATGATTTCCATTGGTTGATATATTTGTTGTTTCTAAATATAGCACCAAGCAAGCTTTTGGGTAATACGGGCAAAGAAATTCTGAAGTCACCTATGCGCTCATAATAATGTAAAAATGTGCAATTAAAATAACGTTAAAAAAGCACCCCCCTTTTTTCGACCAAAAATTACGCCCATAAACGCCGCACGAACCCCAATTTTTTATTGGCTAAAAATAAACATATGCATGTCAACACAAAGGTTCTGTGCCAAAGAAATTAAAATTCGAGTAAGATCTATTTTTAAAAAAATCGAAAACCAGGGTACCCCCCTATGGAAAATGCATTGTAAAGCCAATACGCTATTGTAACCTAGACGAAAAATGATTTTTTACAATGCACCCTTTGGTTTGAAACTTTAATCGTTTTGAAAGTGAAAGTTCTATATAAAAACAAGTATTATGACACTCGATCTAAATTTAGACACAAAAAACCAGACTATAGTCTGTTTCTTTTTTCTACATTAATGAAAATGAAGAGAAAATCGGATGGACACTAAGAATATTTGATAAATCATTATTGCTTCAATAAATCTCGGAACTGTTTTTTGTTTTATTTTGCATATACAAATACCAAACTTTTAAACACTTTTAAAAATTTTAAATGGGATTTTAAGTAAGAACATGACTGAAATTTTGGTTCGTGAAATTTGTCATTTTTACGAAAAATGGGTGTAACACAAAGAATGCAAGCAACAATATTAATCATGCTGTAAAGTATCACAAACTGTAACCAAGGTCTTGTTTAGATAGAGGAGTAATTATAAATGCCAATATTGGTAGGATTTTGGGTGATTTTACTAGTTTATAGTCTGTTTCAAAATATGCTATTTTTCAAATTGCAAAAAATGATATTTATTTTTTTATTCAAACCAGTATTTTGAAGTAAACACTCAAAAGCAGAATTCAAACTATGCCCGTTCTTTTGAGTACATATACATCTTCCAAAAAATCGGCAACAATTTTTAAGGCAAGTTAAAACATCTTTGTGAAATACCGTATTTCCTCAAACAACCCTCCAAATTTTTTCGACCTTTTCAAGAAGGGGGTACCTCTCTTTGATCAGCTCCCCTGGGCGTAAAAGAAAAGATTATTTTCTGCCATTTGTAATATAAACTCAAGTTATAATAAGGTATCTTTTAATGAAGTAAAAGATTTTCCCTAATTCATATGTCCAGCGTATAGGTTACAATTGCGCATTAGCAAATCCCGGTCACCGGTAAGTTTTTGAACCCAACATAAAGCGTAGGAGAAAATACAGAAATGATTTCCATTGGTTGATATATTTGTTGTTTCTAAATATAGCACCAAGCAAGCTTTTGGGTAATACGGGCAAAGAAATTCTGAAGTCACCTATGCGCTCATAATAATGTAAAAATGTGCAATTAAAATAACGTTAAAAAAGCACCCCCCTTTTTTCGACCAAAAATTACGCCCATAAACGCCGCACGAACCCCAATTTTTTATTGGCTAAAAATAAACATATGCATGTCAACACAAAGGTTCTGTGCCAAAGAAATTAAAATTCGAGTAAGATCTATTTTTAAAAAAATCGAAAACCAGGGTACCCCCCTATGGAAAATGCATTGTAAAGCCAATACGCTATTGTAACCTAGACGAAAAATGATTTTTTACAATGCACCCTTTGGTTTGAAACTTTAATCGTTTTGAAAGTGAAAGTTCTATATAAAAACAAGTATTATGACACTCGATCTAAATTTAGACACAAAAAACCAGACTATAGTCTGTTTCTTTTTTCTACATTAATGAAAATGAAGAGAAAATCGGATGGACACTAAGAATATTTGATAAATCATTATTGCTTCAATAAATCTCGGAACTGTTTTTTGTTTTATTTTGCATATACAAATACCAAACTTTTAAACACTTTTAAAAATTTTAAATGGGATTTTAAGTAAGAACATGACTGAAATTTTGGTTCGTGAAATTTGTCATTTTTACGAAAAATGGGTGTAACACAAAGAATGCAAGCAACAATATTAATCATGCTGTAAAGTATCACAAACTGTAACCAAGGTCTTGTTTAGATAGAGGAGTAATTATAAATGCCAATATTGGTAGGATTTTGGGTGATTTTACTAGTTTATAGTCTGTTTCAAAATATGCTATTTTTCAAATTGCAAAAAATGATATTTATTTTTTTATTCAAACCAGTATTTTGAAGTAAACACTCAAAAGCAGAATTCAAACTATGCCCGTTCTTTTGAGTACATATACATCTTCCAAAAAATCGGCAACAATTTTTAAGGCAAGTTAAAACATCTTTGTGAAATACCGTATTTCCTCAAACAACCCTCCAAATTTTTTCGACCTTTTCAAGAAGGGGGTACCTCTCTTTGATCAGCTCCCCTGGGCGTAAAAGAAAAGATTATTTTCTGCCATTTGTAATATAAACTCAAGTTATAATAAGGTATCTTTTAATGAAGTAAAAGATTTTCCCTAATTCATATGTCCAGCGTATAGGTTACAATTGCGCATTAGCAAATCCCGGTCACCGGTAAGTTTTTGAACCCAACATAAAGCGTAGGAGAAAATACAGAAATGATTTCCATTGGTTGATATATTTGTTGTTTCTAAATATAGCACCAAGCAAGCTTTTGGGTAATACGGGCAAAGAAATTCTGAAGTCACCTATGCGCTCATAATAATGTAAAAATGTGCAATTAAAATAACGTTAAAAAAGCACCCCCCTTTTTTCGACCAAAAATTACGCCCATAAACGCCGCACGAACCCCAATTTTTTATTGGCTAAAAATAAACATATGCATGTCAACACAAAGGTTCTGTGCCAAAGAAATTAAAATTCGAGTAAGATCTATTTTTAAAAAAATCGAAAACCAGGGTACCCCCCTATGGAAAATGCATTGTAAAGCCAATACGCTATTGTAACCTAGACGAAAAATGATTTTTTACAATGCACCCTTTGGTTTGAAACTTTAATCGTTTTGAAAGTGAAAGTTCTATATAAAAACAAGTATTATGACACTCGATCTAAATTTAGACACAAAAAACCAGACTATAGTCTGTTTCTTTTTTCTACATTAATGAAAATGAAGAGAAAATCGGATGGACACTAAGAATATTTGATAAATCATTATTGCTTCAATAAATCTCGGAACTGTTTTTTGTTTTATTTTGCATATACAAATACCAAACTTTTAAACACTTTTAAAAATTTTAAATGGGATTTTAAGTAAGAACATGACTGAAATTTTGGTTCGTGAAATTTGTCATTTTTACGAAAAATGGGTGTAACACAAAGAATGCAAGCAACAATATTAATCATGCTGTAAAGTATCACAAACTGTAACCAAGGTCTTGTTTAGATAGAGGAGTAATTATAAATGCCAATATTGGTAGGATTTTGGGTGATTTTACTAGTTTATAGTCTGTTTCAAAATATGCTATTTTTCAAATTGCAAAAAATGATATTTATTTTTTTATTCAAACCAGTATTTTGAAGTAAACACTCAAAAGCAGAATTCAAACTATGCCCGTTCTTTTGAGTACATATACATCTTCCAAAAAATCGGCAACAATTTTTAAGGCAAGTTAAAACATCTTTGTGAAATACCGTATTTCCTCAAACAACCCTCCAAATTTTTTCGACCTTTTCAAGAAGGGGGTACCTCTCTTTGATCAGCTCCCCTGGGCGTAAAAGAAAAGATTATTTTCTGCCATTTGTAATATAAACTCAAGTTATAATAAGGTATCTTTTAATGAAGTAAAAGATTTTCCCTAATTCATATGTCCAGCGTATAGGTTACAATTGCGCATTAGCAAATCCCGGTCACCGGTAAGTTTTTGAACCCAACATAAAGCGTAGGAGAAAATACAGAAATGATTTCCATTGGTTGATATATTTGTTGTTTCTAAATATAGCACCAAGCAAGCTTTTGGGTAATACGGGCAAAGAAATTCTGAAGTCACCTATGCGCTCATAATAATGTAAAAATGTGCAATTAAAATAACGTTAAAAAAGCACCCCCCTTTTTTCGACCAAAAATTACGCCCATAAACGCCGCACGAACCCCAATTTTTTATTGGCTAAAAATAAACATATGCATGTCAACACAAAGGTTCTGTGCCAAAGAAATTAAAATTCGAGTAAGATCTATTTTTAAAAAAATCGAAAACCAGGGTACCCCCCTATGGAAAATGCATTGTAAAGCCAATACGCTATTGTAACCTAGACGAAAAATGATTTTTTACAATGCACCCTTTGGTTTGAAACTTTAATCGTTTTGAAAGTGAAAGTTCTATATAAAAACAAGTATTATGACACTCGATCTAAATTTAGACACAAAAAACCAGACTATAGTCTGTTTCTTTTTTCTACATTAATGAAAATGAAGAGAAAATCGGATGGACACTAAGAATATTTGATAAATCATTATTGCTTCAATAAATCTCGGAACTGTTTTTTGTTTTATTTTGCATATACAAATACCAAACTTTTAAACACTTTTAAAAATTTTAAATGGGATTTTAAGTAAGAACATGACTGAAATTTTGGTTCGTGAAATTTGTCATTTTTACGAAAAATGGGTGTAACACAAAGAATGCAAGCAACAATATTAATCATGCTGTAAAGTATCACAAACTGTAACCAAGGTCTTGTTTAGATAGAGGAGTAATTATAAATGCCAATATTGGTAGGATTTTGGGTGATTTTACTAGTTTATAGTCTGTTTCAAAATATGCTATTTTTCAAATTGCAAAAAATGATATTTATTTTTTTATTCAAACCAGTATTTTGAAGTAAACACTCAAAAGCAGAATTCAAACTATGCCCGTTCTTTTGAGTACATATACATCTTCCAAAAAATCGGCAACAATTTTTAAGGCAAGTTAAAACATCTTTGTGAAATACCGTATTTCCTCAAACAACCCTCCAAATTTTTTCGACCTTTTCAAGAAGGGGGTACCTCTCTTTGATCAGCTCCCCTGGGCGTAAAAGAAAAGATTATTTTCTGCCATTTGTAATATAAACTCAAGTTATAATAAGGTATCTTTTAATGAAGTAAAAGATTTTCCCTAATTCATATGTCCAGCGTATAGGTTACAATTGCGCATTAGCAAATCCCGGTCACCGGTAAGTTTTTGAACCCAACATAAAGCGTAGGAGAAAATACAGAAATGATTTCCATTGGTTGATATATTTGTTGTTTCTAAATATAGCACCAAGCAAGCTTTTGGGTAATACGGGCAAAGAAATTCTGAAGTCACCTATGCGCTCATAATAATGTAAAAATGTGCAATTAAAATAACGTTAAAAAAGCACCCCCCTTTTTTCGACCAAAAATTACGCCCATAAACGCCGCACGAACCCCAATTTTTTATTGGCTAAAAATAAACATATGCATGTCAACACAAAGGTTCTGTGCCAAAGAAATTAAAATTCGAGTAAGATCTATTTTTAAAAAAATCGAAAACCAGGGTACCCCCCTATGGAAAATGCATTGTAAAGCCAATACGCTATTGTAACCTAGACGAAAAATGATTTTTTACAATGCACCCTTTGGTTTGAAACTTTAATCGTTTTGAAAGTGAAAGTTCTATATAAAAACAAGTATTATGACACTCGATCTAAATTTAGACACAAAAAACCAGACTATAGTCTGTTTCTTTTTTCTACATTAATGAAAATGAAGAGAAAATCGGATGGACACTAAGAATATTTGATAAATCATTATTGCTTCAATAAATCTCGGAACTGTTTTTTGTTTTATTTTGCATATACAAATACCAAACTTTTAAACACTTTTAAAAATTTTAAATGGGATTTTAAGTAAGAACATGACTGAAATTTTGGTTCGTGAAATTTGTCATTTTTACGAAAAATGGGTGTAACACAAAGAATGCAAGCAACAATATTAATCATGCTGTAAAGTATCACAAACTGTAACCAAGGTCTTGTTTAGATAGAGGAGTAATTATAAATGCCAATATTGGTAGGATTTTGGGTGATTTTACTAGTTTATAGTCTGTTTCAAAATATGCTATTTTTCAAATTGCAAAAAATGATATTTATTTTTTTATTCAAACCAGTATTTTGAAGTAAACACTCAAAAGCAGAATTCAAACTATGCCCGTTCTTTTGAGTACATATACATCTTCCAAAAAATCGGCAACAATTTTTAAGGCAAGTTAAAACATCTTTGTGAAATACCGTATTTCCTCAAACAACCCTCCAAATTTTTTCGACCTTTTCAAGAAGGGGGTACCTCTCTTTGATCAGCTCCCCTGGGCGTAAAAGAAAAGATTATTTTCTGCCATTTGTAATATAAACTCAAGTTATAATAAGGTATCTTTTAATGAAGTAAAAGATTTTCCCTAATTCATATGTCCAGCGTATAGGTTACAATTGCGCATTAGCAAATCCCGGTCACCGGTAAGTTTTTGAACCCAACATAAAGCGTAGGAGAAAATACAGAAATGATTTCCATTGGTTGATATATTTGTTGTTTCTAAATATAGCACCAAGCAAGCTTTTGGGTAATACGGGCAAAGAAATTCTGAAGTCACCTATGCGCTCATAATAATGTAAAAATGTGCAATTAAAATAACGTTAAAAAAGCACCCCCCTTTTTTCGACCAAAAATTACGCCCATAAACGCCGCACGAACCCCAATTTTTTATTGGCTAAAAATAAACATATGCATGTCAACACAAAGGTTCTGTGCCAAAGAAATTAAAATTCGAGTAAGATCTATTTTTAAAAAAATCGAAAACCAGGGTACCCCCCTATGGAAAATGCATTGTAAAGCCAATACGCTATTGTAACCTAGACGAAAAATGATTTTTTACAATGCACCCTTTGGTTTGAAACTTTAATCGTTTTGAAAGTGAAAGTTCTATATAAAAACAAGTATTATGACACTCGATCTAAATTTAGACACAAAAAACCAGACTATAGTCTGTTTCTTTTTTCTACATTAATGAAAATGAAGAGAAAATCGGATGGACACTAAGAATATTTGATAAATCATTATTGCTTCAATAAATCTCGGAACTGTTTTTTGTTTTATTTTGCATATACAAATACCAAACTTTTAAACACTTTTAAAAATTTTAAATGGGATTTTAAGTAAGAACATGACTGAAATTTTGGTTCGTGAAATTTGTCATTTTTACGAAAAATGGGTGTAACACAAAGAATGCAAGCAACAATATTAATCATGCTGTAAAGTATCACAAACTGTAACCAAGGTCTTGTTTAGATAGAGGAGTAATTATAAATGCCAATATTGGTAGGATTTTGGGTGATTTTACTAGTTTATAGTCTGTTTCAAAATATGCTATTTTTCAAATTGCAAAAAATGATATTTATTTTTTTATTCAAACCAGTATTTTGAAGTAAACACTCAAAAGCAGAATTCAAACTATGCCCGTTCTTTTGAGTACATATACATCTTCCAAAAAATCGGCAACAATTTTTAAGGCAAGTTAAAACATCTTTGTGAAATACCGTATTTCCTCAAACAACCCTCCAAATTTTTTCGACCTTTTCAAGAAGGGGGTACCTCTCTTTGATCAGCTCCCCTGGGCGTAAAAGAAAAGATTATTTTCTGCCATTTGTAATATAAACTCAAGTTATAATAAGGTATCTTTTAATGAAGTAAAAGATTTTCCCTAATTCATATGTCCAGCGTATAGGTTACAATTGCGCATTAGCAAATCCCGGTCACCGGTAAGTTTTTGAACCCAACATAAAGCGTAGGAGAAAATACAGAAATGATTTCCATTGGTTGATATATTTGTTGTTTCTAAATATAGCACCAAGCAAGCTTTTGGGTAATACGGGCAAAGAAATTCTGAAGTCACCTATGCGCTCATAATAATGTAAAAATGTGCAATTAAAATAACGTTAAAAAAGCACCCCCCTTTTTTCGACCAAAAATTACGCCCATAAACGCCGCACGAACCCCAATTTTTTATTGGCTAAAAATAAACATATGCATGTCAACACAAAGGTTCTGTGCCAAAGAAATTAAAATTCGAGTAAGATCTATTTTTAAAAAAATCGAAAACCAGGGTACCCCCCTATGGAAAATGCATTGTAAAGCCAATACGCTATTGTAACCTAGACGAAAAATGATTTTTTACAATGCACCCTTTGGTTTGAAACTTTAATCGTTTTGAAAGTGAAAGTTCTATATAAAAACAAGTATTATGACACTCGATCTAAATTTAGACACAAAAAACCAGACTATAGTCTGTTTCTTTTTTCTACATTAATGAAAATGAAGAGAAAATCGGATGGACACTAAGAATATTTGATAAATCATTATTGCTTCAATAAATCTCGGAACTGTTTTTTGTTTTATTTTGCATATACAAATACCAAACTTTTAAACACTTTTAAAAATTTTAAATGGGATTTTAAGTAAGAACATGACTGAAATTTTGGTTCGTGAAATTTGTCATTTTTACGAAAAATGGGTGTAACACAAAGAATGCAAGCAACAATATTAATCATGCTGTAAAGTATCACAAACTGTAACCAAGGTCTTGTTTAGATAGAGGAGTAATTATAAATGCCAATATTGGTAGGATTTTGGGTGATTTTACTAGTTTATAGTCTGTTTCAAAATATGCTATTTTTCAAATTGCAAAAAATGATATTTATTTTTTTATTCAAACCAGTATTTTGAAGTAAACACTCAAAAGCAGAATTCAAACTATGCCCGTTCTTTTGAGTACATATACATCTTCCAAAAAATCGGCAACAATTTTTAAGGCAAGTTAAAACATCTTTGTGAAATACCGTATTTCCTCAAACAACCCTCCAAATTTTTTCGACCTTTTCAAGAAGGGGGTACCTCTCTTTGATCAGCTCCCCTGGGCGTAAAAGAAAAGATTATTTTCTGCCATTTGTAATATAAACTCAAGTTATAATAAGGTATCTTTTAATGAAGTAAAAGATTTTCCCTAATTCATATGTCCAGCGTATAGGTTACAATTGCGCATTAGCAAATCCCGGTCACCGGTAAGTTTTTGAACCCAACATAAAGCGTAGGAGAAAATACAGAAATGATTTCCATTGGTTGATATATTTGTTGTTTCTAAATATAGCACCAAGCAAGCTTTTGGGTAATACGGGCAAAGAAATTCTGAAGTCACCTATGCGCTCATAATAATGTAAAAATGTGCAATTAAAATAACGTTAAAAAAGCACCCCCCTTTTTTCGACCAAAAATTACGCCCATAAACGCCGCACGAACCCCAATTTTTTATTGGCTAAAAATAAACATATGCATGTCAACACAAAGGTTCTGTGCCAAAGAAATTAAAATTCGAGTAAGATCTATTTTTAAAAAAATCGAAAACCAGGGTACCCCCCTATGGAAAATGCATTGTAAAGCCAATACGCTATTGTAACCTAGACGAAAAATGATTTTTTACAATGCACCCTTTGGTTTGAAACTTTAATCGTTTTGAAAGTGAAAGTTCTATATAAAAACAAGTATTATGACACTCGATCTAAATTTAGACACAAAAAACCAGACTATAGTCTGTTTCTTTTTTCTACATTAATGAAAATGAAGAGAAAATCGGATGGACACTAAGAATATTTGATAAATCATTATTGCTTCAATAAATCTCGGAACTGTTTTTTGTTTTATTTTGCATATACAAATACCAAACTTTTAAACACTTTTAAAAATTTTAAATGGGATTTTAAGTAAGAACATGACTGAAATTTTGGTTCGTGAAATTTGTCATTTTTACGAAAAATGGGTGTAACACAAAGAATGCAAGCAACAATATTAATCATGCTGTAAAGTATCACAAACTGTAACCAAGGTCTTGTTTAGATAGAGGAGTAATTATAAATGCCAATATTGGTAGGATTTTGGGTGATTTTACTAGTTTATAGTCTGTTTCAAAATATGCTATTTTTCAAATTGCAAAAAATGATATTTATTTTTTTATTCAAACCAGTATTTTGAAGTAAACACTCAAAAGCAGAATTCAAACTATGCCCGTTCTTTTGAGTACATATACATCTTCCAAAAAATCGGCAACAATTTTTAAGGCAAGTTAAAACATCTTTGTGAAATACCGTATTTCCTCAAACAACCCTCCAAATTTTTTCGACCTTTTCAAGAAGGGGGTACCTCTCTTTGATCAGCTCCCCTGGGCGTAAAAGAAAAGATTATTTTCTGCCATTTGTAATATAAACTCAAGTTATAATAAGGTATCTTTTAATGAAGTAAAAGATTTTCCCTAATTCATATGTCCAGCGTATAGGTTACAATTGCGCATTAGCAAATCCCGGTCACCGGTAAGTTTTTGAACCCAACATAAAGCGTAGGAGAAAATACAGAAATGATTTCCATTGGTTGATATATTTGTTGTTTCTAAATATAGCACCAAGCAAGCTTTTGGGTAATACGGGCAAAGAAATTCTGAAGTCACCTATGCGCTCATAATAATGTAAAAATGTGCAATTAAAATAACGTTAAAAAAGCACCCCCCTTTTTTCGACCAAAAATTACGCCCATAAACGCCGCACGAACCCCAATTTTTTATTGGCTAAAAATAAACATATGCATGTCAACACAAAGGTTCTGTGCCAAAGAAATTAAAATTCGAGTAAGATCTATTTTTAAAAAAATCGAAAACCAGGGTACCCCCCTATGGAAAATGCATTGTAAAGCCAATACGCTATTGTAACCTAGACGAAAAATGATTTTTTACAATGCACCCTTTGGTTTGAAACTTTAATCGTTTTGAAAGTGAAAGTTCTATATAAAAACAAGTATTATGACACTCGATCTAAATTTAGACACAAAAAACCAGACTATAGTCTGTTTCTTTTTTCTACATTAATGAAAATGAAGAGAAAATCGGATGGACACTAAGAATATTTGATAAATCATTATTGCTTCAATAAATCTCGGAACTGTTTTTTGTTTTATTTTGCATATACAAATACCAAACTTTTAAACACTTTTAAAAATTTTAAATGGGATTTTAAGTAAGAACATGACTGAAATTTTGGTTCGTGAAATTTGTCATTTTTACGAAAAATGGGTGTAACACAAAGAATGCAAGCAACAATATTAATCATGCTGTAAAGTATCACAAACTGTAACCAAGGTCTTGTTTAGATAGAGGAGTAATTATAAATGCCAATATTGGTAGGATTTTGGGTGATTTTACTAGTTTATAGTCTGTTTCAAAATATGCTATTTTTCAAATTGCAAAAAATGATATTTATTTTTTTATTCAAACCAGTATTTTGAAGTAAACACTCAAAAGCAGAATTCAAACTATGCCCGTTCTTTTGAGTACATATACATCTTCCAAAAAATCGGCAACAATTTTTAAGGCAAGTTAAAACATCTTTGTGAAATACCGTATTTCCTCAAACAACCCTCCAAATTTTTTCGACCTTTTCAAGAAGGGGGTACCTCTCTTTGATCAGCTCCCCTGGGCGTAAAAGAAAAGATTATTTTCTGCCATTTGTAATATAAACTCAAGTTATAATAAGGTATCTTTTAATGAAGTAAAAGATTTTCCCTAATTCATATGTCCAGCGTATAGGTTACAATTGCGCATTAGCAAATCCCGGTCACCGGTAAGTTTTTGAACCCAACATAAAGCGTAGGAGAAAATACAGAAATGATTTCCATTGGTTGATATATTTGTTGTTTCTAAATATAGCACCAAGCAAGCTTTTGGGTAATACGGGCAAAGAAATTCTGAAGTCACCTATGCGCTCATAATAATGTAAAAATGTGCAATTAAAATAACGTTAAAAAAGCACCCCCCTTTTTTCGACCAAAAATTACGCCCATAAACGCCGCACGAACCCCAATTTTTTATTGGCTAAAAATAAACATATGCATGTCAACACAAAGGTTCTGTGCCAAAGAAATTAAAATTCGAGTAAGATCTATTTTTAAAAAAATCGAAAACCAGGGTACCCCCCTATGGAAAATGCATTGTAAAGCCAATACGCTATTGTAACCACTGTGTGTGGATGAAAGGAACGACAACTCTGTGTAAGAGAATGGAGCCTCATACGTCAAAACTGCGGTTATTTTTAGAATCAGACGTAATTAGCAACCAATCAAATCAATCGCCTATGGCAGGTGGCCAACAAAATTTTCTGATGCAATACACGACGAATTACTGAACGCATTCGCTACTCAAAGTAATCCAAAATTATGAATCGAAAGTTTGAAATATTGTTCTATGAATCTCTTTGTATTTAAATTTTACAAAATAAATGTACAAAGTCCTATACTTTTTAACTATTCTGTGATTTTTTAATTTTCAGCTTAAAGTTTTATATAACAGAGCGGATGAATTTATCCTTGATTTCATGCAAATTCACCGTCGTCACTTCCCAGTTCCACAAATGCGAATATAGAAGAAACAGCGATTTATAACTTCCGTGTGAAAGCACGACGAATTTTCAAGATGGAGTTCTAGTTAGGACGTGCACAACCGAACGGAAAGCTTAGGCTTTCACCTACACATTTATTAATCATGGCGTAAGTCTAATTTGCTTATTTGATTAAAATTTTTGCCCGATCAACCCAAAACATGTTGCTTGTTTTCCGCCATTTTTGTGCCACATACCTTTTCGTCAATATGCTTTACAAAGTAATCAACTTTTCATTATCATCATCATTTGAATTAAGTACGTAACAAATGAAAACTTTTAACTATATTTTAACAATGTAATTATTTCCATTATAAATTACTGAATGAATTCATGATAGAAAAATGTTGGTACCAGTACTGTATAAAAAGGGGGGGGCAGTGTGGTTGAATTTTCCATATCTATCCGAAACATCTGAACTTTACAAATTCTTATTATTTGCAAGAATATGTACTTGCTAATGATTAGCAAATTTCAAATCAACACGCATTGAAATTATAATTATTTATTCTTGTCTGCAGGCCAGAGTTGTGAAAAATATATTTTTACATGTACAAATATATACTCCCTTCTCATTATATTGTGGGTTCCATTGTATCGTGGTAATTACCTTCTTTTCTATCTAATATTCAACTGACGTTACTGTTCTATGTAGCTACATGTACTTAACACGAAATTACGAGAAAACAGTACATGTGCCACTCTATTTTTTAAATATATTCATTGGACATTTATTAATTGATGATCATTTATTTGTTTTGTAGGTTACCCAACACATTTTCATCTGTTGCCCAGACCGTGGCTTACGAATTCAGTACATCAAGCTCATTTCTAGAAAACCCAATCACATCACCACAAGATGGAGGAATATATATTATTCGACGGGCTAGTTCCGTCCACCAGTCCGGTGGATGGAATTACGCTCCTTGAGGACCACTTTGATTCGGGATATGACATCCCTGGTGACAGTCTAGTTAAAAATGATGGATTGTTCCAAGACCTTCTGGCAGAAGGTTGTCTTGAAGGTGAATATTTAAAAGATCAAGCTACATGCATGTATACAAAATGTATCTTAGTGCATACATTCGACATGTATATACAATATTAATATGCATGTACGACCAGGTAAATTTGACAACCAATCCAGTGATAGGCCACAAGCAAAAAAAAAAAAATGCCCATCTTTATCATGTTTGAAGTACATGTAGAATCCTCTTTTTACAATTGAAGAATTCAGTTTGCCTTGAAAGACTTAAAAAAGACACAAAAATAGATCAACTTTTTAACACCTAATAAAATATTGGTACTTAATTATGTTGTTGCAGTTTGTTGAAAAAGATATAATTAATTGCCCTTTGACATTAGACAGTTATGCAAACTAAAAATTGCAAATTACATTTTTAAAATATATACATATTATTTTTCAGACAACCTTTGGATGGAGACAACAGACCTCAGTAGTCTTTTGGAAGTAACTTCTCCAGCAGTTGAGCTAGAGACCAAACCCAAATTACTTCTTGAGGAACTTTTAACCAATCCTATTACAATTAAATCGTCACCAACAGTCTCGGATACTGTTCAAGACCACAATACAGAATGTAAACATGATTCTGTCATCGAGTGTAATAGCAGCATTTCTACCAACTCTCTTGAAGAGTTGAATCATGACTTTGACACTGCTCTTCTGCAACAACAATTACAAGAGCTGTATGATGCTACAGTTTCCACCAATGATGATATGGACACTAGTGAAACCTTCAGTCTATTGAGTGGAATAGCTGAAAATACTCTATTAGACTCTAGCAATGATCTTATCGAGTCTCTTGACACCAGTAGCATCAGTAATGAATTTATTGGTTCTCCCTTGTCCAGCGAAGACATTGATAGTATTTTGTCAAATTCAGATCCACCTTCTCCAAATGACAGTTTACACAGTGACCCAGATTACGAACCTGATTATGAAAGTGTAAATAAAAAGTCCAAAAGAACCAGCAAGAGGAAAACCACCACAAAAAAGACTCAAGCCACTCCATATGATAAGACTGAAGAAGTCATTCAAATTACAGATAAAATGGATAAAAAGGAAAGAAAGCGAATTCAGAATAGAAATGCTGCTATTCGGTATCGTGAGAAAAAGCGTGAACAAAAAGGCACTATCAGTGAAGAGGAAACGTTGTTGATGTCCAAAAACAAAGAACTTAAATCAAAAGTGGACCATTTGACCAATGAAATTTCTTATATGAAAAATTTATTGATTGAAGTTTGTGAAGCTAAGGGATTGAAAATTAACTTCAAGTAGTTTTTCTTTTAAAAGGGGGGATGAGATTTTCTTTATTTATTAATTCATTTGTATATATACTCATTTGACAAGAATGTCACCAGGTTGTTTTTAAAACTTGATCATGAATAAATTGTGTCACCTGATTTACTGATTGTTTATAATTATGAATACACTACAGTATGTGTCTTTAAAGCTTATGGAGAGATGGAAATAAGTGATTGCAATTGACTGTACTTGTATGCCAAACATTGAGAAATAGGTTATTCTTGGATTCAGATATATAATTTCTAAATATGTAATGGTTGTCATACAAACAAAAGATGGGTCATTTTGTCCATCTGTTCTACATGGTTTACCATTTGGTTTAAGTTGTTATATTCCAATATTTTCAACATACAGTTATATAAATTGATAGAAGCTAAGAACATTAACCAATGGGACATAAGAATGACTAAATTTTAAAAGTTTAAACCAGCAACAAAAAGAAACACAACAACAAAATACAGTACACTACAAACTGAATCGGTCACACTATTGTAACAGTGGTCAAGTTGTCCGTTAAATTTGAGTTTCCCAAATAACTTTGTTATTCATTTACTGTAAGGTTCCTTACTAGAAAAGGATGGGATAAATTTTATTCATTCAAGAATAAGGGACTCAAAATGCCATCTTCATTGTTCTCACAATAACTTTTTATAGCTCACCTGGACCAAATTGTCCATGTGAGCTATTACCATCACTTGGTGTCCGTCATCTGACAGACTGTTGTCCCTTCAATTAGTTTGTTAACAATGTTTATACCTCCGCAGTTGCGGATGTATAATGGTATGATGCTGTCGTCATCTGCGTGGTTGTCTGTTACCTTTAGTGTTCCCACAATACATGTAACTTTAGTTCTAGTTATCCGATTGCTGTGAAATTTAAGAATGATGTTCCTTGCATTAAAAGGATGGATGGAATTTACTTTGGGGATCCCCCCTTTTTTGTTCAGAAATTAAAGGCCATAAAGGGGCCAAAAAAACTTTTTTGTTGTTTGTGCACGATAACTTCAGTTTAAGTTAGGATGCTTTGTAATTTAGAAGTGATGTTCCTTACCATAAATGGATGGATGGGATTGATTTTGTGGTCCCCCTTTTTTCGTTAGGAAATCAGGGGCAAAAAATTCAAATATTTATTTGTTCCTACGATAACTTTTGTCCTAGTTAGCCAATTAGTATGAAATTTGTCAAGGATAAAGAATGGGCCTGATTGAATTTTTTGTGCCCCCCTTTTTCCCCGTTATGTAATTAGCCCGGTCCTACTAATAAACGTCCGGGTGCGTCCGGGAAGGTAAAATGCGTCCGGCAGTTCATAAAATGCGTCCGGCAGGATATAAAAAGTGTCCGGAGGAAAATATAAGGTGTCTGGTAGTATGTAAAACACATTCAGCTGAAAACAAGATCGCATAAAAGCATCTAAAATTCTTGTATTTGTGTCCAAGTTAAAAAAGATACGTCTATTAGTTTTTCTTCCGTTTGTAGTGTATATGTTACAGCCTTCAAATGAAATTAAAATAGTTATTTGTAAGGTTTTAAAAATATCAGTATTTGTATAATGGTGTTTTTATTAATAATGACTATTCATGAAAATATATAAGCCACCTATACCCCCTATATTCATACTAAGTTTTTGTCGTAGGTTAGTCCTAAGGACAAAATCCAAACAGAGGTCAGAGATGTGAACACTTTTTGACAAAATGTTTCTATCGACATTTTGAAATTGAGTGACGAATGAGAAGCAACGAAAAAAAAAGAAAGATTAAACTGAGTACAAAGGCAAAGTCCGTTTTTTGGCCTTGTGGTATTTGCAGAAAAAAACTGTCAAGTCGATCTCCAGTATATGCTGTGATGTTTGTAACCTATGGTACCATCCGCAATATGAAAGTTTGAGTTTAGATGATTTCGAAATGTTTATTACAAACAAGGAGCTTAGTTACACTTGCAATGGATAACTGACGAGGCAACGAGAGAAGACTGCTATTCTGATGTATTGACGAAGTTGACTGAGGTAAGATTTATACTATTTATTATATTACCTAAATTCGTTCATAATTTTTCTCTCTTCTAGCATAATATATATAGTGCAGTGACAATTTCAAAAAACGTGCTTATTTTCGGAGTTTAATCAACCGGGTGGACACACGGCTAATTTTTGTTTTAATGTTTAGAGTATACCTTAAGGCAACTTTTTTGCCCGGTCGTAAAGATTTCCCATGGTGCAGTTTTGTTTTTTATGAAGAAAAAGGGGGTCTTCTGGTTTTGGGGAAATTTATGTATTGACTTTGGTTTACAATTACTTTGAAGATGGCTTAATAGGGTTAAATCTTGTAAGTGGTTCAGGTAGACTAGTATTTCAGAATTCTAAAACTTCCTTAATGAAGCGTGCTTATTGTGATTTTTAAAATATTTTTCAAATTTAAAAAAGCCTAAACAATTAACAGAATTTAGACGATTTCAGTTGTAATAACTCAATCAAAATAGGTAAATGTCTGTATTTTTTGTTTTCTACAATTAGCTTATGATCATCGTAAAATATTAGGCTAACATTTATCTATTTGTGTGTTCTACTTTTAAAAATATGTTTGAAAAATAACGATGGTTCAAATCTGTCAAAACGTGTTTCCGGATTTCAATAACTTATCGTGGCCGGTACGATTCAAAAATTATAAATTTGTTTATTTTTTACAAATTAAGATCGTCTTAAACACATAGAAAATCCATCTTGCTGGCAATAAATCATTCTTTTAAGCAAAATGCAATATAGCAAAACATATTAGAAATAGTTTTTGAATGTAAATTATAATATTTTATTAGTTTTCAAAATATCTAAAGACCAAACTATTAAACAAAACACTGACACGGTCCTAAATTTGGCGATGTGAATGTCTTAAAAAATTTTCATCAGCTCGTTTTGTAATATATTAAAAACGTTTTAACCCATGTACTTGCAATTTTTCGACTGAATGATGACACTAAAATTTATATTAATTCTATTAATTTTAGTAAGTCAGAGGTAAAATGAACGGAAACAGCATTGTTTTCCCAAATTATTGCATTTTGATTCCAACATAACTGATAAAAATGCATAAGTGTTAAATTCTAAAAGACAATCTGTTTACCCTCCGAAAAAAGTCATGACAGAACAGTAATTCTTTGAACTGTGCATGAAAATTGCATCTTACCCTCTGTCAGCAGTGCAACAGGGTACCGTAAAGAAAAAAACCCAACTGTGACAGACAGGCGCGGTTTCAAATAAATATGTATTTCAATAGTGCATTTGCCAATTGTTGTTCACTTTGATTATTTTGGGTACTAAGTCATATTTTACCGGATTTTACTGTTACCGTCGGTAACCAGCCACCAGACGTTTTCAAACTGTCCATAAAATTATAGAAAGAAATGTTTTATTTTAGCAAAATAAAGATATATCGTCTCTGTGAGTGTTCCAATCTGAGACACCTCGATTGTACAGTATGTTATAATATATAACCGAGTATACCATTATATAAAAGAAGAAAAGTCGGCAAACTATTATTTTGGTAATTCTATAAGTAGTATACGAACCTTGAAATCAAGATTCACAAGAGAAGACCTTAAAATTTAAAATTAAAAAGATATTTATTAGCACAAAGACTATTCGTTACAAAGACAATTTGTATGCCTCTCGACGATAATTTGAAAGGAATTTAGCTTTACTTATGTCTGTCCGTACGAATTTCTGTCAAGCTTTCCTCAGAAACTGTACATAATAATGATTTGTCATTTGGCAGGGTGGTCGTTCAGTTTGACAGACTGTATGCCTTAAGCGACTTTCAAACCTGTCGGACTTCTACGTTCTTATTGGGAATGGGTCTTTATGAAAATTAAGATAGACCGCGCATAAGAATAATTTGAAACTTTGTAGGATAGCTCAGTATACAATACCAAAAACGGGTATAAAACGGTTAATTTGGTTATGCTGTATATCGATATTTCAAAGAGTAACCTCTCATCAGCAGCATTTGAATAAAAAAAATTGGAAGATCAAAAACCAAACATATTGAATGAAAAGTTCTCAAAACCAAAAAGTTCGAACAAGAAGCAAAATCCAGTACCGAGGATATCGACCTTGTGCATTACAAAGAAAGAAACCTGGTGTTTTAAACAATTTTGAATTTTAACAATCGGAAATTTCAATGACAAAAAATATTAGAAATTTATGGGTAAAGTCGCGTCAGACAAGTCTGACAACCAGGCTTGTGTATCACAAACTACGTCTCAAGCGACTTTAGGACTTGTTGGACTTCTGCTCCTCGTTAAGGGCCTAGCGAAGGCATCCGTGCCATATTCCTTCTTAATTTGGTTATATAAATAATAGTTATATCAACAACAATAAAAAAAAATATCCATAGATAAGTCAGTCAGTGATGAGGGTTTAACATAGACTATTGCTAACTGTCATAGCATGATCGTTAGACTTTGATAAATTGTATATTGCTGAACACCTCTGCCACATTTTATAATCTTCTATTGGTGCTTCTCACTAGCTGCCATACTGATTGAGCTTGTATCGATAGATCTAAACCAAGAGTTGATGGTCCTGGATCTAAGTCTTTAACGTAAATGGTGTCCCCAGGTTCAAATCCTAGCGTGTCCATATATCCGATCTTTAAGCATTTATTAGTCTTTTAAGAGAAGCGGAACTTGTGCTTTTGGTCGTATCGTATGTTTTTTGTTTTACACTTATGTTATTGTAGCCAGGTGACTTCGTTTAAGGGTGTGTGGTTTGGACTTGTTTTGCTTAGGTTATGTGCTTTAATAACTTAGCTCAAGTCCACTGCTTTTGAAAGGAAACGCATTTGCAAAGGGTAGTTTCTTAGTTAAACGTACGTCTTTGTTTGGATTGCCGATGCAAAAGATCTGAAAGCTACGAAACATCTTTGATAGGATCGGTCTTCAATGAATCTGCATGCGATAGTTGATCAATCCGTGTTCCTTCCACTTAAAAGTGTGTATTGCATGCGATAGTTGATCAAACCGTCTGCCTTCAACTGAAAGAGTGTATCTTGATCTCTTCTCTGTGGTACTTTTTTTCAGACCTGCTTTGGTTTTCGATTTCCTTTGGATGCTTATCATGTTAACAGAGCTGGTCACCATTTTGTCTTTGACAACATTACTCAACTTGAAAGTTTGGTTGACAGATTTATATCTGATGTAAAAGGCGATTTTTATTAAATTAATGAACTTCTAGGTTCGAGAAAATATTGTTTAAAGCATACAATAGTCGAATAACAAATGAAAGGATCTCTAGAAATGTAAGAATAGAACATTCTTAAATGTGATAGCAAAAAAAAAAAAAAAAACTCAAAGAACATTAACATTGTGTTATATTATACATAATATGTTATATGAACACCAACAGTATAGAGTAAAGTCGACCATTGTTTGGTAGTGCAGTAATTTGGGGAGGAGTGTTCAGTAACTTATGTGACTTTTATACTTGTCTACTTGTTTTAGTTAATATTTTTCTGGTTGGATTTGACGCATTTTAAGTATAAGAAAAGCTACAAATTAGTGATTGGTAAAGATGATATAAAATTTCACGCTGTCATGCCATGACATGGGTATTTTATAAATGTAATGGTCTTCATAATTTTTTATAAAATCCTTGTCATAAATTATCAAAAATACGTATACACTTTGAAAAATAGTTTGCAGATTCAGATTTCAGATTTTATTGAAACACTCAGACACATACATGTGTAACATGAGGACATACAATAAAATAACATATATTACAAATGACAGAATGAGCTAGTCAGACAGTATAGTTAAAATAACAAATTCAATTTATGTACAAACGATGCTATGTTGTTTAGAAGCTTGACATTACAGAGAGACAACATGCCACTCATCTTATTTTTATTTGGATTCATGCAATAGTACCTTGGTATATGTTGTTGTCGCAATTGTTGAACATAGTCACTTTGACATTTAAATAAATAGTGGAATTCGTCGCCGATTCCATCCCTACAAAGTGTACAAACTCTTGCTTCTCTGGGAATGTTTGACCATCTCCCAGTTTCTATTGGCAACTTAAGGTTGGAAGTTCTCAGTTTAGATATCCAAGTTCTTCCAAACTCAGTTAACCTTAATAAGTATTTTTCAAAGCAAAAGTTTGTTTTGAATAACGAGTACAATTGACCTTTAGATGATTTTTCAATATCTGAGAACCATTTCTGAATGAACTGGTCTCTAAGACGCTCAAATAATATAGGTTTCAGTGTACAAAATTCTAATTGGATTTGGTTAGAAAAAATATATCCAAGACCTGCATTGTCAAAGACAGATTTTATACTAGAAATCCATTTGAATTTTTGATTATCATTCAGTTGCAGATCATACATTAGTCTGTACAGGATGCTGCTAAGCTTCCTTTCATTTTGTACTAATCTGCACCAGAAAGAAATCATTCTCAGCTTAACCTTGATATAAAGAGGATAACGGCCTAACTCACCATATACCATGAAGTTGGGGGTAGACTGTCTTAGATTGAGTATTCTTTTGCAAAATTGAAGATGTACTCTTTCCAACACATCAATGTTTTCATACCCCCATACTTCAGAACCATATAGCAAAATAGGCTCAACTAGTGAGTCAAATAGTTTCAATTGAATGTCAATTGGAATGTTATGATTTCTTATCTTCTTATATATTGCGAACAAAGACTTTTGTGATTGTTCCGCTAATTTTTTCCTTGCCTCATTAAAATTTCCGTTATATTTAAAAACTATACCAAGGTAGGTCAATGAATCCACTACTTCTAAGTTTGCGCCATTTAACTTAAAATCATTACCATTTCTATATTTTCTTTTGCTAAAAATGATCACTTTAGTCTTTGATGTATTAACAGATAATTTCCAAAAATCACAATAATCTTGAAAAATGTTTAATGATTTCTGCATATCATCAAATGATTCAGCAAAAATTACCGTGTCATCGGCATAAAGCAAAACAAAAAGCTTAATGAAAATATGGAGGGAACTTTGAATCTTTTCTTTTACTAATTCCAGAGGAAGAACATGAAGATCTTCAAAATATTTTTCTAAGTCGTTTAAAAAAATAGAGAAAAGAAAAGGGGACAAATTTTCTCCTTGGCGCACACCATTCATGCAGTCAAAAAAATCTGACTGTCTATCATTACATACAATACAAGACTTAACATTATCATACATATTGTAGATTACTCGAAAACATTTTCCTTTGATATCACTGTTTTGTAGTTTTTGCCACAAACCAGCACGCCAGACAGTGTCAAAAGCCTTTTTAAAATCAATAAATGTACAATACAGTTTTTTACCAAAAGCAAAGTACAGCGATATCAAGGCATGCATAATAAAAATGTTATCAGTGGTAGAGTATCCCTTTCTAAAACCAGCTTGACATCCCGAAATAATATCAAACTCATTTGACAAAAAGGTCAGTCTAGCATTGATAATGGAGGTAAATAGTTTTCCAAGACAACTTATTAACGTTATTGCTCTGTAGTTGTCGGGGTCATTTGCATTGCCTTTGTTTTTGTATATTGGCCGAATAATTCCACTCAACCATGTCTCTGGAATAATACCGGAGTCGAATACTATATTAAACAATTTACAATAAATAGAAACGAGCTGAGGAGTCGAATGCTTAAAATATTCATTAACAAAATCATCTACACCTGCAGCTTTTCCATTTTTCAAGTTTTTAATGGCATTTGACACTTCATCGTGTGTGATTTCTCCATTTAGGATATTATCATAAATTTCGTTTTCACACAAATTATCAAGAAAATGTCTCGAATCATCTTCAGTTTCGTCATTTTCATTTAACTTTTTGAAATAATCATACAAAGTATCAATAGGTATATCAACATTTTCTTTTTTGTACCCATTCATATCATTTAAAATTTTCCACATCTTTTTTGGATCAGTTTTAGAAGCCTCACGAAGTTTAATCGAATTTTGTTCCTGAAACTTTCTAAAACTTGTATTCATTTGCTTTCTAAATTCTTTTGCTTTAGTATTAAATACTTTTTTTAAATTATCAGATTTGTCTGATTTATATTTCTCTTTAGCTTTATGAAACTCATCACGCTTTTGTTTACATGATTTATCAAACCAAGGCTTAGTATCATGATCTTTTGTCCTCTTTTTAGAAGAATAATAGCCGAATGCGGACTTAGCCGTGTCTACAAATATACATTTTAAATCGTCAACTGCTTTATTAACGCAGTCATGTGTGACATTATTACTGTTGATAATAATGTCCAATTTTTCATCTAAATCATTTATAGAACTGTTTTCATCATTAACAATCAAATTTACAAATTGGTCACTCCTAGCCGAATTCCACTTGACATAATTTCTATCGGAGTTACCTTCGGCACGATTTTCATGAGACACGACCTTGGCTGAAATACTAAAGTGAATTCTACAGTGTACATCTGAGAACATAGGGTCAAATTCACATATAGAAAATTCATTCAAATATTGGAATAACATAGGATATACAATTAAATAATCTACAGTGCTAGTGTCTTTACAAGTAGTTTGACCAATATCTTTATCTTCATGAAGTCTACCATTTACAATAAAAAGTGAAGACCTTTTACATAGGTCTAATAATTTATTACCATAGGAATTTGTTCTACCAGTGTCTTTATTGCTTCTATCAAGAGGAATATTAAATTGTTCTAGTATTTGGTAAGTATACATATTTTCATTAACTTCATTATCAGTAATATTAAGTATATCATGAAGAAGATTTTCGTCTGGTATAATGTAGTCAGGCAGCTTAGCTGTCCTTGCATTGAAATCTCCAACCAAAGCAATATTTTCAAAAGATTGTGAAAAATTAATTATATCATTTTCTATCTCAGTAAAACAGTTTTCTGAGGCATATCTCGAGTTTTCAGGGGGGATATATACACATCCCAGTAACAGTTTTGATTCTAGGTTTTTCAGATCTAATTCAACCCATTGTATAAAGTCAGAATCATTTTCTAAAAATTTAATTTGTTTTGAAAATAGTGTTTTATAAATAATAATAATACCACCAGACTTCTTTTTACACTTGTTTCTGTTTTTACAATAATAAGAATAACCTTCAGGTAAATCTATAACATCTAAATTATCTAATTTAGTTTCTACAAATACAAGTACATCATATCTTTTAATAATAGATATAAAATCAGGATTAAGTAATTTGGATTTAAGTCCGCACACATTCAAATAGGTGACATTAAGTTTATTTGTAAACAAATGTGATGTGTATTGGGTAGTGTCTGAGTGACTGTCCTATCTGTGGAAAACTGGTTCTTGTCGGTTGTTGTGTCTGTGGGGTACATCACGGGGCGGAGGTTCATATGGTCTGCCGTCAACATAAATCTTATCATACACTAATTTTGCTTTTACTTTTTGTCGCTGCAAGTATTTGAGGTCCGGTATAAGTTCCCTTCTTCGGTTTACGATCTCGGTAGGATATTGTTGGTTTACCGAGAATTGGTCTTTATTTTTCAGAGCTGTAGGGACTGCCTTCAATACCCTCTCATGGTCCGAATAGTTTGCAAAGCGAGCAATAATATTTCGTGGTTTTCCATCATTTCGTTTACTGAGACGATGAACATTTTGGAAGTTAATAGTATCTGCGTTCTCTATGTGAAGTTCTGTTTTAAGAAACTCTACCAAAACTTCTTTTGTGTTTTCGTCTTCATGAGTTTGTTCGATTCCACCAAACATAAGATTGTATTTCATAGAATGAGTTTTGAGTCTGAGAAAATCTTCTTTTAAATTATAATTTTCTTCTTCTAATGTTCTATTTCGGGCTTCTAGGTTTCTAATTCTGTTTTCAACAGAGTGATGGTGTTCTTCTTGTCTGGATATAGTGTTGCCTTGGTTCTCTTGGACGGTTTTTATTTGGTGTATTTCGTCTTTCATGTTTTTTATGGCATTTTCAAAATTGTCTAATTTTAGGTTCATAGAATCTAGAACGTCTAGTTTCACAAGTTTTGTTGACATGAAGTTGTCGAACCTTTGGAATCGATCGTTGATCATAGCAATTTCGTTCACAAGGGCCTGGATATTAACAGTAGCCATAGGCGGGGGTGGTGGAGGTGGCAGGCTTGTACACTGCGGCATTGGTGCTGGCATATTACTTTGATGACCATTTGCAACGTTGGACACGGGTGTACTGTGACGAATCTGGGTATGTGTGTTATTTAGTTCATGAGGTGCAGGGGTTGCAAATACTAGTTGTTGTGGATTGACAGGTGACTCCGATATACTTTGATGATGTCGATATATCGAATCATGGGCCTGGGCCAAAACTTGAGAAGTGTCATTCGATTGAGCCGGGGTCGTCGCAATCAGTAAATATGTAAAAACTCGTATAATTATGCAGAACTTCCGGAATAAACATAGAAATTTGAAAAAATGCACTAAGAA
Source organism: Arcuatula senhousia (assembly GCA_963971305.1). Taxonomy (NCBI): domain Eukaryota; kingdom Metazoa; phylum Mollusca; class Bivalvia; order Mytilida; family Mytilidae; genus Arcuatula; species Arcuatula senhousia. Next base: position 27,300 of record CAXARO010001398.1, read on the forward strand.
GGAAAAGGGACATAATTCAAGCAGTAACAGAGTTATGCCCCCTTATTATTTACTCTATTCGTTTGGTATTTGATGTAAATATATCAAAATATAAAATTTTAAACAAAATCACAATCCTCTACTAAAATATAGGCATAAACTTCGAAAATTTACGAAAAATTGCATGCTGACAATTTGACCTTTGACCTCTGATCACAGACTTTTGCACCACTTGTAACCTTTACGACCACTCAAATTGAATGGGGTAAGCGTTAAGCTATCCAAAGATGTATGATTCAGCCGTGTGTTAGGGTGGTTGATTAAAATTTGAAATCGACACTCTAAGTCACTGCACTAATAGGGAAACTGGTAGGTTTTTTTAGGATGTCAACGATCTGTTACCATATAAAAACTAATTTACTAGTGATCCAATAAATGAGATTAACAATCGTTAAAATCGTCTAGACGAAATTTAACAACTTGATTAAATTTTGTTAATTGGGTTTTTCACAAATTAATTAGATGAATGTTTTTTATGGGGAGGGTGGGTTGTACGGTTTTGAATTGCCGTTAAAATGTGCTTTCCAGATTCCCAACAATTACTTTGCACAAGACATGTTGAGGAAAACTTTTAAAGATATCTTCGCCAGCTCATCGGTGAAGGAGATCCTAATTATAAGACTGTTATTGCAGATATATTTGGTATTAATGGTCTTATTTTGGCGGCAGACGATGTAGAATTTGACCTTAAAGTAATGGAATTAGAAGCAAAGTACATATTACCTGCGTTTCAGCGGTATTTAACAAACAATGTAGAATCGATGAAATCTTACGTGTGGACTCTTTCAAAGAAAGACATATCACCAGTAAATTGGAAAAACAATTCATGCGAATCCATGAACAATATTCTGAAACTATCAATCAATTGGCAATCTCTAAAATTGCCAGAATTAGTCGACAAGCTCCACAGGATTGTAAGGTTGAGTACCGGGACATGAGTCGGCCGCTTCATGGCAAAAGCAACTACGCTCTTGCTCCATGGGCAAGGAAGCTTCAAGTAAATGACATTGCCTGGTCATCAAAGTCGGAAGCGGAAAAGAAAGCTCATTTCCAAAAGTTCATGAACTCAGTTGACGAGGCGAAAGGAACATTACATCGAATCTGCTGATGGACTGTTGAAAATACCAAAAACACCAACAACAGCCAGAAAACCGAACCAGAAAAAACGAATTAAGACCAGCAAAACAACTTCATTGAAATTTTCGTAAACAGAAACAGCTTTGCAAAATATCAGTTGACTTTAAACTAAGTGTTTACGTGATGAATTTTAACTTTCCATTCATGAAATATTGTAAAATTTTTGCATTTTTAAAATAGTTTAACCTTTAACAAAAAAGATTTTATGCACTTGAAATATTCTTATCAAGTTTTTACTGCATAGTTTAGCCTTCTTTTAGATATGTTTTCGCACATATTTTTTAAGACTTGTTCTTATCTTTTATATAGACCTGTATATTAAATATATTTAATATACAGATCTATGTCTTTTACTATGTTTTTATCATTATTCTTAAGTTTTTTTTATCATGTAATAGTATGTTTGTTATCTGTAATTTGCATCGTAGTTAATGTATATATTGATTACAAATAAATATATATTCATTAAACTGGTTTTTTTTTAGAACCAAAACTTGAAGATATGTTATCCGACGTTTTTTCCTGCCGGACGCTTTTTATGGTCTGCCGGACGCAATTTATGTACTGCCGGACGCATTTTACCTTCCCGGACGCATCCGGACGCAGCCGGACGTTTAATAGTAGGACCCAATTAGCCTATTAGGGGCCGAAATTGAAACTTTTAATTTTTGGTCCGATTTTGAAATTTTTTTCTCACAAGTTTATACTTGTCAAGTAGCGAATCCAAATTTGAGAATAAATTTTTGCCACCATCCCCTTTTTCACCTGTGACGGAATTCGGGGCCTAAACGGACCGTCACCGAAACTTCTTTTAATTCCTTGTCCGATTTTGACTATTTTTATTTTTTTTGCAAGTTAAATAATTTTGTCAGGTTATTAAGCGAATCCAATTTTGAGAATTAATTTTTGCGACCCCCCCCCCCCCCCCTTGACTGATGGGTTTTTATAGTCGTGACTATAGGCTAAAGAGCCTCTGCTGCGACTATTACATATAAAGGTAAAGACTCGCTATGTGCCAAGGGTCGTCCAGCCCATGACACACCACCGCCAGTGTTAGCTGCTCCATAGTATCCTTTGTTTTCGATGGATGCAGGGCCCGTCTTCCACCACGGGGAGGTACTGGTCGGAATTCTGGAAGACTTTCCTTTTTTTCACCTGTTACGTAATTAGGGGCCAAAAGGGGCATTTGACAATTTTTTTTCGCCATTTTATTCTTGTTAAGTTGCAGATATTTTTGTGTGTCCCTTTTTTTACTGTTATGGCCGAAATCGCAACTTTTTTTAAAATTTCTGATCGGATTAAAAAAAATGTTTTGCAAGTTCATCGTTGCCAAGTATTGTTTCCAAATTTGATAATTCATTTTTGCTACCCCACCTTTTTCCCACATTACCTGAGGGGCCGCAATCATATATTTTTTTAATTTCTGGTTTGATTTTTGATTTCTCTACCCAAACATTCTTTTCAAGTGTAGAATACAAAATTGAAAATTCATAATTTTACCCCCTGGGTTGAAAGTCCACAAGAGAAGCATGTGTCAAAAACCTTTGTCAGTCCAATAGACTATCCATATTGGGCCTAAAACGTATAGGGTTCGACATGTTGCGGTCGCATCATGCTGCGCTCGGCGAAGCTTTTTATTCAAAAATGTCTTCTGAAACTTAATTTAATGAAACTTGGTATAAATTATCTTTAGCCACCCTGCTGCTTCAGCATCATAAGTTAAACAAAAGTCTCCATTTGGTCCAAGTTGTCAGATGATCCTTTATAGGGGTAACAACCCCTTAAAGGTAAAAAATTGCGTTTTTTTTTAGCTCGCCTGGACTGAATGTCCAAGTGAGCTATGACCATCACTTGGCGTCCGTCGTCGTCTGTCGTCCGTAAACAGAATTTTTCAAAAATCTTCTCCTCTGAAACTACTGATGTCTTGCAGTCAGCACCAAACTTGTGTTTCGATTTTTGATTGGTCAAAAAACATGGCTGCCGTTACTAAAAATAGACCAGGGGGGGTCAGACTACTGTCTTTGGCCTGTTTATCAAAGATGAAATCTGATGCCACCCTGGTGCTTCAGCATCCTAAGTTAAACAAAAGTCTCCATTTGGTCCAAATTGTCAGATGATCCCTTATAGGGGTAACAACCCCTTAAAGGTGAAAAATTGCGGGTTTTTTTTAGCTCGCCTGGACTGAATGGAATATAAATAATACATAGGTTTATATTTATTTACAATGCTCAGGTGTGCATTTTAAGTGCGTTTTGTAAACAATATCGATCGAAAAAGGGACGAATTCAACCCACCAAATACAACATTACGTGAATCCTTCACTGGACTTTCCTGATCGTCGTGAATTCACCTTACTAGGGGTTATAATGCTGTAACATGTAAGGGATGACCGAAAGAAAAGTTACAAATATGTTTTTGTACAGACCATATATCAGCCTTTTGAAAAGATATTCCATATTACTAGTCCAACACTTCATTCATGAAAAATAGTCCCCTAAACTTAAAAGTTGGCCATTTCGGTACATTTCATCAAAATACACAGATATTCCCATCTTTCACCCTTAATCCCCAAGTATATGTCTATCCCGACCCTTAAATGGTACTTGTATTGTGATCAGTGTTGTATCACGTATTACATGTTCTAAATGTATTTTGTTTCATAGCAAACACATTCAGATTTTTAACTGATTCCCTAAAAATTGGATTTTATGTAGAATTATCAAAACATGTCATTGTTTCCCGGGGATATGGCTAAATCAAAATGTAAAATCCCCGGCTTGGCTTTTTGATATGTTTGTTCTAAAATGTTATTGTTTTTCAAGTTCTTAAAGATAAGGATAAAAAATCGTTACCTTGGACAATAAGTACCCTTATAAATAACAAATATCAGCATTTTTGAGCAGTCTTGAATATTGCCCAAGTCCTATCTTAGGGTACCAGAGGAACCAAAATTACGAATTACGAAAAGTGCACTATTTTTGAAAGACAAAACATCATTTTTTCAAAAAAAAAAAAAGGTACAATTTTAATTCCATCTACGTATACTGAAAAGAATCACAATGAAAATGTTAAATTTTCAAATAAAATTTGATTGAAATAACCGATCAATCAGATAAAAGCTATATATAGCTATTGAGGCCTGTGGGGCGGCAATCTTTGATTTTTCGAAAAAATAAATTTGCCTAAATTATCTTCGGTTGCAATATACCTTTTACATAATTAAAAACCTTGCTACTGGACAAACTTTACAATTTTGCATGGTTTTCCCATGAACAGGTTCTTTAAGGTCAAAAATTGCGTTTTTCATGTTTTTGACCTATAGAATGAAATCTACTGCAGATAGAGAAATTAAAGCGGCTGATTGCTTTAATCTTCAGTTCTTAAAGCTGTTATGAAGTCTCTTTTGTGTGGAAATTGTCAGCCTACCCCTTGTAGGAGTTATGGTCATTTAAAAGTAATAACATTGTTTTTTTTTTTTCATGTTTTTGCCCAATATAGACTGAAAAGTGTTGCAGATAGAGAAATGCAATTGCTTGCTTAAACCTTCATCTCATTAATATCCTACAAAAATCTCTATTGGATCAGAATTGTCAGATGACCCTTTATAGGGGTAATAGCTTTTAGAAAAGACCCCTATAGCTAAAGGATCAGGTGAGAGATTCAGGTTCCTGGGAGCCTTTTGTTTTGCTAATCAATTATTGTCAAGTAATGGATATAAAAGTGAGGATTGATTTTTGCGATTCCCCTTTTACTGTTTTGATATGAGGGAACAAAAGAGTCCCCCCCAAAAAAAAGGAACTTTTTTCTCCGTGTCTGATTAAAAATTTTTGGGCTAATTTATTCATGCTCGATAGTGGATACAATATGATGGACAGTTTTCCTTGTCTCATAGGGGTCAAAACTTAAAATATGGATGTAAAGTCCGTTTAAAAACGTTTGTCATTCCACCTTGGGCTGCATGTGTCCAGAGCAGTTGACTTTCCATATTGGGCATCAAACGTACAGGGTTCAACATGTTGCGGTCGTATCATGCTGTGCTCGGCGAAGCTTTTTATTGACTTATAGAATCACATCGAGAAAAGCTCTTGCTTCCTTTAAAAGTTGGTGAAGCCTTCTGTTCATTAAGGTCATCAAAGTATCAATTAAGCTGAATCTGCCAGACGACACCATATAAGAGATACAATCCATAATTGTTTAGAGTTTTTGGCGTTTGCCTTGCAGATTAAACTTGCTTAAATGTTTGTTGTGTAGGGCTCTTCAGAAGCCTTCGTGGTTGATAGTTTTCCGCTCCAATTCCCCCGAATGTGAAAACAATCACCTTCATTCTATCAGTCAATACCAAAGGCCCAACATGAGCAATGGTGAATAATTAAGAAATGAGGGTCAATATGCCTTTTTTAAGTATATGAAAATTTTGCCGAACATACATTGATATCTTTAGATCTAATAAGTAACTGGAAAATTAACATTCTACTGTAAGAATTTGTCAGGTTATGGGAACAAATCTTGTGATTGTTAAATATATATTGATATAGGCAATAAAAAATAAACCCAGCCCAACAACAAAACAACCAACCAACCGACAACAAACAAAGCAAATACCAAAAACTACCTCACTAATTACAAAATGAACTTCACAAGCACAAAGATTCCTTGTTTTCACATCATTCTACTACAACATTGCCCCACTGTGGTATTGTGGGTCGATTTTTTTAGTCGATATAAATGACAAGAGTTCAAACCCCTATGCTTTTATGACTGTTTTAAGTTGACTAACTAGAGAAATCTTAGTTGGAATTGCTAGTATAGGTTTTGTGCACTAGTAATTCTACTAGTATCAGGTTTAAAAAATTACACTTGTTGTCTATAAAATGTCCCGGTAAAATGTATTCTAATAGATTTGGATATTTAAGATGTTTAAAAATACTTTATTGTTATGGTAAACTATATTAACATAGCATTTTAAATGAGATAAATGAAATCTGATGCCAGCCACCCTACTGCTTCAGCATCAAAAGTTCTACTAATGTCTCCATTTGGTCTAAGTTGTCAGATGATCCCCTATAGGGGTTACAGCCCATTAAAGGTGAAAAATAGCGTTTTTTCATGTTTTTGGCTTAAAGAATGAAAACTATTGCAGATAGAGAAAAGCGGTTGCTTGCTTAAATGTTCAGCTCATTTAGCTCTACCAAAGACTTCATAGGGTCGAATTTTTCAGATGACTCCTTATAGGGGTTACAGCCCTTTAAATAAGTTTTTCATGTTTTTGGCCTATTGAAGAAAAACTATCGCAGATATCGACAAGATGTTGCTTGGTTAAATGTTCAGCTCATATTTAGCTCTACAAAATACTCTTCATTAGGACGAAATTGTCTGATGGTCCCTTATAGGGGTTACGGCCCCTTAAAGGTGAAAAATAGTGTTTTAGACATATTGAATGAAACCTATTGCAGATAGAGAAAAGATGTGGCTTGGTTAAATGTTCGACTCATTTAGCTCTTCAAAATTCTTCATTAGGTTGAAGTTGTCAGATGACCCCCTCATAGGGGTTATGGTCCCTTTAAGGTGAAAAATAGTGGAATGAAAACTATTGCTGATAGAGAAAACTGTTGCTTGCTTAAATGTTCAGCTTATTTAGCTCTTCAAAAGTTTCCATAGGGTCGAAGTTGTCTGATGACCCGTTCTAGGGGTTACAGCTCCTTAAAGGTGAAAAAAGTGTTGTTGGCCTATAGAATGAAACCAATTGCTGATAGAGAAAAGCTGTTGCTTGCTTAATCATTCAGCTCATTAAGCTCTACAAAAGTCTTCAAAGGGTCGAAATTGGCAGATAATCTCTTAAAGGGGTTTTGGCCCTTTAAAGGTGAAAAATTGTGTTTTTCGCTTATAGAATACTATTGAAAATAGAGAAAAGCTTTTTCTTGCTTTAACATTCAGCTCATTTAGCTGTATAAAAGTCTTCATAGGGTTGACATCAAGACTAGGTGAGCGATTTAGGCTCCTTGGAGCCTTTTGTTTTAAATCTTGTGACGGCTTTATTCGTTTCTTGCTACTTCGTTATATTTAAAAACATAAATATAAATTGAAATTAGAAAAAATACCTTAACACTGTCCCTCTTTTAGTAGCTCCTTCTATATCTTAACTCCATGATTCATTCATTAATGATTTTGATAGTGTAAACTAATGACGTGTACTCTGTTTTAGAGTAACGAGCCGAACAATCTTTGTTTTATTTTTGATTATACGGAAAAAATAAAATGGGCTTGAATCAAATCGCTGTAGCATGAATTATTTATTTCCGAAAGAATCAAAACTGAAGTTGAATTGAAAACCCCTATACAAGAACAGCTTGAGGAACTTCAGAAGAATAACACTTCAATCAAAACAATTCTGAACTCTATCAATTCTCAAAATGGAAAAATCATCACAACAATAGGAAATGTAGATAAATCGATCAACAATCTAGCCTACTCCAACTAAAAATTCTAATTGTCAAATTCATTCATGAAAGCCACTTTAAACGATAGGTATCTGCTTCAGAAACAGGAAAATATAATTTTTATTTTAAAATTTTAAAAATTGCACGGACTACAGAATTGTTAAAAAAATTAAAATTTTCACTTTCTGTGCTTTTTTTTCATTTCCGGTCAGTCGAATTTTTTCTCCCTTTCCTCATAATGAATTTAAACTGTATCCCGAAACTAAATGGCCTAGAGTTACGGCGCTTTGGCCGTTGTTAGAAGTAAAATTTCAGAAAAATTCTTTAAAAAGTAGAAAAAATAGCAAAACTCACAATATTTAAATTTGGCGTGCATCAACGTGCATTCATCAAATAAATTGAAACTTGGCATTTTGACAGATATTGCACAGATAAATATGAGGGAAACCACTTCTCATTTCATCTACATTAGGGTCATCATTAATCTTAGAAGTGAAATATCTACAAAATTACAAATCTCTTAATGAAATGTTTTGTTGGAGTAGCTAAACAATCTTAACAAAACGCTTGAAAAACAAACTGAAACCAAACAACAGCCAAAGAAAGACAACTCCAAACCTGAGATAAAAAAAATGAAAACTCCAGAAAATACAGAGAAACTGAATGGTATAGAAACCTCTAACTACTACTCACCTTTGTCAGAGCAAGAAGATGAACACCAAACACACATGACTAAAGATCAACCTTCCAATGGACACACAATTCACCTAGAAAAAGAACGTAAGAAAATAGTTATAATGGGAAATTCACATTTCAAACCAATCAGAGAAGATAATTTTATTTATAACTATAATACAACTAAATTCATTGTGTACAGCTTAGATCAAGCAAAAAAGATCCTGTCTTGTGCAAAAGAACCAATTCACTGTGTAGTATTCCATATATTCACAGATGACCTTAAAAAGTACCCAATAACAGAATATTTGGAAATGATTGATAACTTCATAGACTTTATCCATGACAATTGGCCAGAAATACCAATTATAATTTCTGACGCAATCCCAAGAAATGACAACCAGCACTTAAACAACACACTACAAGAATGTAACATTCACCTCAGACACAAATTTCTGAAAAACAGACTAGTAACTGTAGCAGACAATACATGCCTAGGAATAGGAGGACGAGAGAAGGGACCAAAATTCTAGTCTCCAATATAAAGATGTGTATCCGTGAAGTATTGAACATCCCAAAACCAATATATGACAGAAAACTGGACGTTTCACAACAGAGAAATGATTATCAACCGAGCTATGATAACTCGTATCGTAGACACAACCAGGATCAACAGAGTTACGACAACTCATACCGTAGACGTGATCCGGATCAACCGAATTATGACAACTCATACCGTAGACACGATTAGTATCAATCGAACTATGACAATTCCCACCGTAAGTGACAACTATCAGAGCCAAAGGAGATACCAGAATTACAGGAGTCACTTCAACAGTTCAAATGGATATTAGTGATATTCCAGAGAATCTATTTTACCTTTTCAAATATTAATGATTTATTATGTTTAGAATAGATTATACATTTAATGTTGCCTCTTTAGTGGTACTCAGTATTAGTGAAATGTGTTACTATTTTGAATTTTCATGTCTATAATATTTTAACATGCTTAAGTTACATAAATTTGTGTTCATGTTGTATTTTGTGGATTTGATGTGGACTAGTCTCATAACCCATACAAATAGAAAAAGGTTAAAACAAGTATTTTATTTCTTATTTATTACAATAGAATAAAACAAGAACAAAACAAAATTAAAGTAAATTGAAAATCTTTTATGAACAGAAACTTTAAAATCTATTGATAAACATGATAAAAGCAAAACCAGAAATATTTACATGTGTGTGCATGTACTTATGTTTAAAATCTTTATTAATCTTTATGATTTAATTACAAAGAAATTTATTTTTGGCAATATTATTTATTCCTTTTTGTTGTCAAATAAAACAAGTAACATTTTCATTTATCAATATAAGCTCAAACAATCTGCATTAAAATATATACTTGATATATTTGTCACTTACATGTATTTGCTTGAATGTATATAGAATATATTGTTAATAACATTGTAGTACTGTTTAGTTATATGTGTATATTGGTTAGGAAACCAAGTTTAATAAGCATTTTGAAGAGATATTTTAGAAATATTTGAAAGACTATTAATCTATTATTTGATTCCATTACCTTAATTCATTATTTAACCTGTGAACTAGTACCAAAAAAAAAACCAAACAGAAACTTCCGCTACAGCTCTATTTAGTTGATAAATTGATAAATTTTACATAATATTTAGATATGGAAAAGTCATCTCTTCACATTGCTGCTTGGAATATTCATGGTTATAAATCTAAGGATTATATTAAGTTTGATATCATGACCCAGAATTTGTCAGATTAATTGACAATAACGATATTTTTTGTCTAATGGAGACTCACTGTGACTTAAATATTTGTCTAGAAATCCCAGATTTTGATGTTGTTAATTTGATTAGACCAAAATCTCGTAAAACAAGAAAGCGTAGTGGAGGGCTCTCTATATATGTAAAAAGGAATATCCGACAGGGGGTTAAATTTCTTGAACATTGTACTAATGATTATATTTGGTTAGAATTAGACAAACATTTCTTTGAAATAGCTAAAGATATTTACTTATGCTTTCTTTATGACCCACCCTCTGATTCAACCTATAGTCTCTAACTGGAAACAGATATATTATCTTTAATAGAATCTGATATTTCAAAATTTTCTAAAAAGGGAGATATAATACTTGCTGGAGACTTTAATGCTCGTACAGGTTTAGAAAATGACTTCATTATTGAAGATGATATAAATCATGTTCCACTTTTTGAATCTTACTCTCCAGATCTTAATATCCCTGTAAGAAACAGTCAAGATAAAATAATTTCACAAAGAGGTAAATATTTAATTGATTTATGTATTCAAGATAAATTAAGAATACTAAATGGAAGAACCTTTGGGGATACTCTTGGGCGGTATACATCACATCAACCAAATGGTAGCAGTGTTATAGACTACTTTATTGTATCTGAAAGTCTTAGAAAATATATATCTTATTTCAAAGTGCATGAATATGATGGATTAATGTCTGATCATTGTCAAATATCAGTTAGGCTAAATGTTAAAATATTTTATAGATTGTTGTAATGACAGTGACTCGTCCAAACAACTGCCACCTACATATATATAGTCAGAAGACTCGTCAATAAAATTTCAAAACATATTAAATTCCAATGAAATAAAAGAAAAAGTTTAAGAATATAAAATATGAATTGTCAGAGACAGGAGTGGACACACTGATAAACAACTTTAATGATATTATGTATGATATAGCTAATAAAAGTCTTAAGAAAAAACAATTTAAAACAAAAAAGAAATACAAAAAGAAGCCTAAATGGCTAGACGAATCACCAATTAAGTTAAAAAGACAGCTCTCAGAGAAAGAAATACTTTTTAAAAAGTATAATAAAGACCCATTCATAAGAGGTGCCTACTTTAGTGCACTAAAATTTTATAGAAGAGCAAGAAAAGTCAAAATTAAGTCATAAAAGCAAAATGTCATAAATCAGCTAGAAACTCTTAAAGAAAATAACCCTAAATCATATTGGGAACTATTAAATAACCTTGTAGTGAATACTCTAGTGAGCATATGTCTGATAATATTTCAGTTGTTGAATGGCTTAATTATTTTAGAGACTTAAACAAGGTTCAGCGCACAACTGATAAAAACCTAAATACTTTACTTGAAAATGCTGAAAAAAATAGGATATTTAATGAACTAGATATAAGTATATCAGAGAAAGAACTTCTGATGCAAAAATAGGATATTTAATGAACTAGATATAAGTATATCAGAGAAAGAACTTCTTGATGCAAAAATAGGATATTTAATGAACTAGATATAAGTATATCAGAGAAAGAACTTCTTGATGCACTGAAATCTCTTAAAAACAAAAAAGGATGTGGTCCAGATCAGATATCAAATGAAATGTTAAAATATGGTTTTTCTCATCTATCAGAACCACTTTTAAAAACCTTTAATACAATCCTTAGAAGCGGATTCTTTCCAAAGCTATGGTGTAAAAGTTATCTAGCACCAATTTATAAAAAATCAGGAGATACAAAAGACCCTGGAAACTACAGGGGAATAGCTATTAGTAGTTGTATGGGAAAACTGTTCACTAGAATATAAAATAACAGATTAGAAATATTTCTAGAAAAAAATAATATTATATCTAAAGAACAAATTGGTTTTTCCAAAGGAAAAAGAACTAGTGATCATCTCTTTGTACTAAAAACATTAATTGATAAACATACAAAGAGAGGATCTAAACCACTGTACACATGTTTTGTCGACTTTAAAAAAACATTCGATACAGTCAACCATACAGCCCTCTTTTATAAGCTTTCTAAAATTGGAATAGGCACTTATTTCTATAGAATTATAAAAGCATGTATACAAATAATATAATGTGTGTAAAAACCCGTAACAGTCTAACTGCTGACTTTAGATCATCAGTTGGAGTGAGACAGGGAGACACTCTAAGCCTAGTCTTTTTAAGATCTTTATTAATGACTTCCAAACAATGTTAGATGTCAGTTGTGGACCAGTCACATTATCTGATATCTATACTACTAAAATAACGAAGCGTTTTTTTCTAGCCGGGTTGCAGCCTAAACAACAAATGCTACGAACAAGCTTCATATATCAAAAACAGGGGATGGTCGTGCCCTTTAAAAAATTGATTAGCGCATGTGCATTTATGTCTGCAATTTGCTAATTAACCTAATTTATTAATCCGGAAAACCTATAGCCGTCATGGTTCCTGATTTAGAATGATGGAAATTATTTCCCCTGTTTTCTGATAATTACAAAAAAAAAATCCCACAAAACTTTTCCATTAATTATGCTATATATTTAAAGATTTTATATAATAGGTTATATTGGTAAATTTACTATAAAATGTATGCAAAAAATGTTTTATTGTTAATAATTGCAGCTTGATAGAAAAATAAAACCATGTTGAAGTTAACGACGGATGGCACATAGCCCGTCTGTAACAAATTGGTTATAGTCGGTGTTAAGGGGCGTTCCCCTATTGTCACGACTTGTGTTGGAAACACCGGTCAACTCTGACATCGAGGCAGAGGGGTCAGAACCCGCTTCACCTTCGGGAGATGTTACAGAAACGGAACAACCGTCGGTAACAGCAACCCAACATGCGGAAGATTATACTCAGTCGCTGGCCACTACAACGCCTCAAGACGCCGCTGCTGTAACTGTGGACAAACCCAGCCAAGCTATTATGGAATGTCAGCCAGATGAGACGACTGAGTTTACAACTGTAAAGAAGAAAAAGAGATTAAAGATCACTGCCATCAGAAAAGTGACACTGGACCTGCCAAAGAACACCTATATCTTTGAAGAGAAAGAAAAAGAAAGATTTGTTCTCGTCCAAAGTAACACCCTAGAACCGTTTCTTGTGGTAGAGAAAGACAAAGAAGAAGAACTTTACAAAATGGTTAGAAGAAGCCACGACCACTGGTATGACATCAGAAGCAAGACAAACTTTATTTACAGCAAGAAAAGAGAAGAAGACGTTGAAACGATAGCGAGAAAAAACTACCTAAAGCTAGACGATGTAATAGAGCAGTCACCGAAGAAATCAGTAGAAATCTTTAAAAACGAGTGGTGACATTACTTTAATGAATAAAGGGCGAGATAAGCCCCTGTCCCTAACCCCTGTTCTTGTTATGTTTGTAAATTAAAGCCCCCCTTACCCGAAATGCCAGAGAAAAAAAAAGAAAAAAAATGTCACGACTATAAATACCAACAGTCATAACTTCTAATGGTTGCTGTATAGGCTTATAGCCTGTACATCCACCAAATTTGCGAAGCGATTGAAGAAAACTGACCCTGCCACTGGTCAGTTGTTTAATTAGCAGGCGGGGAACTCCTATAAAGTTTGTCTCGCCTGCCGGCATCGTCAGAAACAATAATTCTTTCTTACTTCCACTATACTTTGCAATTATAAGGAATTTCAGTTTCTCACATCAAAAGGTGTTATAGAACTTAAAACATTGCTAATATATGCAATAACAATAATCAAAGTCAATCAACCGAAAAATCAAGGTCTAGGTCAAAAGATGGGTATGCAACTGTGATAGGCTGCTACTGGGGCATATGTATACCAAGTTTCATCAACTTAGGACTTATAGTTCTTGGATATGGAGGTGCTCGCAAAACCTTACTCCTGCTTTGATATATATTGAAAATTGTTAGTTATTCAACCGGAAAATCAAGGTCAAGGTCAAAAGATGCAACGATGCTAAGCTACTACTAGGGCATATGCATGCCAAGTTTCATCGACCTACGACCTATAATTCTTGGGATATGGATGTGCTCCCATAAAACCTGACCCAAAAAGTTAACGCCGCCGCCAACGGTAAAGTAACACCTATGTCCCGCACTGCTTCGCAGACGAGACAATAATCTAAAAATTTACTTACAGATAAATATACCGGAGAACCTTTAATTTGCGATTAGCACAACCAGGTAAGGTCATGCAAATCCAATGCTTTTGTTGTGTAGTCTATTTTTTAAAGCAACGCAACAATTGATTCTCCCGCGAATTCGCGGGTTTTTCCTAGTATCAATTAATTGCTTGCTCTATGCAGATGATTTAGTTCTAGTGTCAGAATCTAAAGAAGGGCTTCAAAATTCTTTAAATATTCTTAATACATATTGTGACAAATTGGGATTAGAAGTAAATATTAAAAAGACAAAATGTCTAGTATTTAATTCAGGGGGAAGACTTATAGATATAAACCTACTATATAAAGACAAAAAAGTAGAAGCGTGCAGGCATTATAATTACCTTGGAGTAACTCTTAGTGCATCAGGAAGTTTTTCAGAATCAAAAAATATATTGTATAAAAAAGGTCTTAAAGCCTTCTTTAAATACACCAAACACTTTACAAATTTTAAACCAAACATAAATACACTTACTCATATTTTTGATCATACTGTAAAACCAGTATTGTTGTATGGTTCAGAGATATGGGGTTGTTTTGACTCGAAAAAATTAATTCAAGACACAGATTTCAAATATTTCAATAATTTATGTATGAATATTGTTCAAGAAAAAGTACATATCAAATTAGGTCGCTTCTCTCTTGGCATTGGAAAAAGAACCACAAAACTTGAAATGTATGGAGAACTGGGTAGATATCCTTTAATGCTTGAAATTTTAACAAATATGATCTGTTTCTGGAAAAGATTAAAAACAACTGACAGTGTTCTCTTAATAAATGCTCTAAAGTCCCCTGAAGAACTACATAATAATGGCTCTAACTCATGGATAAGCTGTGTTAATGCAATTTTAAAATTTGCTTATACATTTTGTATAAATGAGAATTATATTTTATCAAGAAGAAAAACTAATATGAAATAGGTATTACCTAAATGCGAGCACAGCCTAATTCTGTAAAATAAATGTAATGTTAACATGTTTAGTGCCATTGTTAACATTGTTTAATGAACGAATAAAAAAGATTTTATTTCGAATCGATGCAGCCAAATAAGATTTAAAATCATCGTAGTTATTTTTGTTTTGGTTCATTTTCTAAACGTTCAATTTGGGACGAGATGCTTGGGGCGATTGAACGTTAAATAGAAAAGCAAGAAAAAATCGATTAAATTTGGTTTCTACAAAAAATGTAGCAACTCATCGTCATCAGAATATTTTTCTCTTTATTCATTATTACGTAGATAATTTTTGGAATGCGACTAACAAAATGGGTAATTATTTTCAAATTCACTCCGTTCCTGTAAAATTTGAGAGCCTTTCCGGACCATGAAAAATCAATATCAGCATTAGGCAAATTTGTCGCGGGAACAAATACCGTAGAGCTCTCCGCTCGAGCGGGCACTTCTGTGCTCGCTATAATTAAACATCTGAAAATTAAATTTGAAACAATGTGGAAAAAACAACTATTTAATGATGAAAGGAGAACTATAAACCATGGGAATAAATTACGAACATACAGACTATTCAAATCTAACTTTATTTGTGAATCATATTTATCAAAACTCTCATATACACATAGAAACTGTTTAACTAAATTTAGAATAGGATTACATGGCTTAGAAATTGAAAAAGGAAGGTATTTTAATATTCCAGTAGATCAAAGAATATGTAAATTATGTAATAATGAAACAGAAGATGAAATCCACTTTCTATTAAAATGCAACAGCCTTAGAGAAATAAGACAACTTTATTTAGACCCCATACTTCAAACCAACTCGAACCTACAAAATCTTAATGATAAAAATCTTTTTATCTGGCTTATGAGTACCGAAGACAATATTTGTAAGCTAATTGAAAATCTATTTACCAAAAGAAATGAGATTTTAAGTAAATAATTTATGTATACGGTATATCTCATATTCTTTAGTATTTATTGTTCACTGTCAGTCTGTGCTTCTATTATCTATAAAAAAAATGTACACGCTAAAAGGTTTGTTTACATTTATTTGAATATATACATGTATTATATATAAAGCCGTGAACCGCCTAAGAGTATCTCTTTACTATATATCTGGTAGAAACGGGTCATCAACCAGTCACCTCTTTTATTACTATTAATCATTGATAATTAAACATTGTTCTTTTTTGTTTGTTTTATTTTATTTTGTCCTATATTTACTTAATTGTAATTTCACTGCCCTTTGTGGGCGCCATGATTGGCAAATAAACAATTTGTTGTTGTTGTTGTTGTTGTATTTCTTCAAACTGCATTTGAAGCCAAGAAAATGTATAATCAATACGTGACCCAAAATACAATTCTATATGCTATTAGACATGATAGAAAAATCGTTTACATTCGACATTTACAATT
Source organism: Arcuatula senhousia (assembly GCA_963971305.1). Lineage (NCBI taxonomy): Eukaryota > Metazoa > Mollusca > Bivalvia > Mytilida > Mytilidae > Arcuatula > Arcuatula senhousia. The sequence goes on from CAXARO010001398.1 coordinate 43,904, forward strand.
GAGATTTACGATTGAGGTATTTAAACTCGGGGTCCATATCAAAACTGTAACATTTATAGGAAAGTTTCAGTCATTTAGTCCATCCTTACGTCTGTCCATCCGTGACCTTTTGGTAAAGTTTTTGGGTAAGATTGATATCTTCGGTGCTACGTGGTGGTGGGTCAATGATTTTTTTCACCAGCAGATGCATGGCATAGCGAAACACAACACAGTAGTGAGTGTGTATGTTGGTGTCTTGCACCCTCGAAACACTATAGGTTATTTGAAAAGGGATGATAAAATGAACATGAAATGATGATGATAATGAAATATGAGGGTGGGGTGGGAAACAAAGGAGAAGTAAATTTTAAAGAAACACAGGAAACATGGGAGAAGTGGCCATGAGTAGGGGGTGGTGGTGCACTATTTTGCGGTCCACACAAGGGTCTTTTACGTCCATAACACTCTCACACACGTTGGCTTACTATGGTCAGCGGTCAGGGTTTCCTTATTATAGACCTGGCAACCACTGCGGAAGAGGGGTACCCTATTCAGTCACCTAGGATAAACACCGTGGTTGTTCTGTGGGCTGAACACTGACCCAACGTCAAAATCCAAAGACCCTTAGTCGACAAGCTAGGCTCTGCTGCGGGCCTATTAGCCTTCCGGGCCCTTCACAGGACCATCACACAGTAGAAAGTAGGTCACTGCAACCTAAATTTAAAGTATGAACGATTTTGGAAACGGTCCATATATGTATCTCGGTTAATACATGTTAGGAGTCAAGAACGGTCGGGTCCTTCGTGCATCATAGACACATTTTATATAAATAAAACATTTTTGTAAAAGAGCCTGCACATGTGGGACCTGTCCAACACAAAAATTCTTATACAGGGTTGTGTAGCTCCTCGATGGTGGTCTTCTCTTAAAAGTTTTACGGAAGACATCATATAGTTGTAAACAAAATTAGGAATTCTATCTCGATAACAGAATGTGGGATTTTCATATCATATTTTATTTTTGGTCTCATTTTACCTGATTTGACACGATTGGCAACAGTGGTCGGCAGCGTTGCTTGAAGAATGTGGTACAACAAACAGAGACTGCTTACCAATCTGAAGCTCCTGTGTGCATTCTCGTTGTTTTGTCTGTTTTTTTTTTGTGTTGTTCTCGTTTCTGTTGAATGATTTCGTTTTTGCCCTTTCTGAATTGACAGTCGAATGCCCCATCGGTACATGTGTACCTCTCCGCTAATTATAGGAAAACAGGCTCCAAAAATTCGGAAAGTACTTGAAATTGATTCCAATTCGTCCGATTAATCTTCGAAGTTACAGAATTGTTAACTGAATACAAACGTTCCTCGGATCTCACACACGTTTTATATATGTCGAAACTGTGCAATCGGCATTCTTAACTATTTTTCATGCTTCAAGAAGAATTGAAGTTTACATATGTAAAACGTCCTAAGAGTATTGAAACATTTAAAACGTAAATTACTAGAATAAACTACCTATAACTGTGTTTTCATTTTGAGATTTCCCCTGACTTTAAATACCTAAATCTTGAATCTAAATTGTAAATGTCGAATGTAAATGATTTTCTATAATGTCTACTACATATAGTATTAGATTCAATTAAAACTTCACAGATTAGCTATGTATTTTTTCGTCGGATAAGCTTCGAAAATACAATAAAGCGGTGCATACGAATAGAGTTATTTCTCTTTGTACATTAACAATATCAATTCTAATTTAAGCAATAGGTCGATTAAGGTGACGAAGGTATGTGTGCATGATAAAAATGAAAATAAAAGGTAAGAGAATTTAAATACAATTGAGCTTCCGTGTCTTTGAATAAGGTGAAACATACATTGTACACAGACAATACGGTAATAAGCATTCTTGATTAATGAGCACATCCTTGAACGCAACAAATTTTATTTTACCAAATTAGGAGCCCACAAGGAGCAAAAGGACGAGAAAAGAACATGATTTTAAAGTCATATGATCACGCGTATAATCTACATGTCAGGCCATCGACTATGTCAATATTAAAATTGTCGCTCGTCGCAGGTCAAGTAGTTTCGATTGATGATCAACTCGATAAAACCCGAGGAAAACCGCCATCGGGATTCTGGGGTGGTGTTCTGTAAGATTTTTTTCTATTCTAAGTTATATTTTTTTTGATATATTCACAGTTGAATTTTAGACAAGTAAAAATCAATTATTGATCGGACTATTTGGTGGTTCCTTTACCCGTCTTTTGAAAATGAATGAGAATATAGTTTAGGATTGCCTAAGTTAAGAAGTTGCTGAGAATTCTTCGAGAACTCCCCTAAGTATAACTTAAGTCAATCCTAATTATTTTCTTAAGTTTGTCTAAGAACCCTTCTTATGGATATTCTTTAGGAATTCTTTGAGAACACCACCCCTGAACTTCATGTTGTTATTAGGCCATATCAATTTGTACAATGATTTTTAGTATTGAAAAAATAAATAACCAGTGTTACATACTAGTTTTCCCCCTTACTCATCTTTCCCCGGAAAATTCAGTATAAACTTAATATTCCCCTCTGAAATTTGTGTAGGAAAAATGAGTATATACTAGATTTTCCCCCTTTATCAAACCCATACTGATCTTTCCCCCTTCATATTAAGGATCTTGTGTCATGTTCACTTGCTCCCGGTGCATTTCATTTGAGCGAATTGATATTTCAATTGAGTGAAAAATTACAGGTAAATTTTGCTTTTACGGGTAATTCTGGAAATCATTTTTCTTAGTACTATTAAGGAAACATGCATTTATAGATAGAACAAATATGCAAAAAAAATGTCCATTAAAAATAATCCACGTGCTAAAAAAAGAAAATAAAACACTGTCTGATACGTGTACCAGCTTGATAATGTGTGATTAATGTGTGAACGTCCAGACTGACTTTAACAAATTCGCTCAATTGAAATGCGCCCCTTGCTCCATATCTCATTACAATCATTTTGCTTTGTGATGTTATAAAGCAGTTGTAAATGATTATTTAACCTAAAAGTCATTTTGAAGGCATCTCTTCAAAATAAAACTAAACTTTTGCTGTTCCCTTTCATTGCAAAAAAAAATTAAAAAAATAATAATGAATTAATAAATTTGCTGTTCCTTTAATTTCAGCTATGACATTGATTCACCGATGTCGCCGTTGTACAAGTCTCTGTCAAGTCAGGGCAGCCATTTTTCAGACCAGGAGTATAAACAGTGTTGCTGGTGACAGTGGGTCTTCAAGGCTCGTCAAGCCCATGTCTGAGCTACCCGGTCCCCCTGATACAGTTATGAAGTCGAAACTCCTCATTCCGTTTTACTTCCTATCACTAGGTAAGTAAGCTGAAGACCTGTCAACGCGTCTCTCGCACTTTTAAGACCCCTGTTGCAGGACGGGGCTGCAGGTCTCCATAAGTGAAGGAGCCGTAGGATTTGCATGAAGAAGGCTAAATTGTCAGAACCTATACCCATCCTTCTTATTTCCAGTGACAGTTAAAACTCTCATCCCTGGCCATGTTTCCCCATTTACTCCACTCATCATCTTACTTAATTTATATGGCTAATTCGTGCTGCTTGGGAGTTAAGCAATAACTAACTTACTAACAAACTGTGTATGGAACAAATGACGGGAAATCTTTAAAATTCTGAATGAAACGTTATATTTATTTTGGGCATTTTCATAAATTTATTAAAATTCGATAATGCTTCTCTCAATCAATTACAAACATTTTTGGATGTGGCGTAAGTTACATTGTTTTTTTTTGTTGCAACTTATTGTACTTTTGCTTGAAATGTAGGTGTATATACTAAGTATGGTGATATATAGAGAGATCACACCTCACAGCCAACCTTATTTGTTTTGGGTGAAAATCGTTACATGTAAGACACAATGAAATAAGCTCATAACACATAGGTTGGCTTTTTAAACGCGCTAGCGCGTCCAATTTTTTATTTTAAAACTTACAATATTTTTTTCGGCCAAAAAGACCATCCTGCCTTTTTTCTGTAAAAGCACTGTCAAAGCACTATCCTGCCTTTTTTATTTCAAAGCTTTGTCTTGTCTATTTATTTCCTGAGTATTAGCATCTTACCTTTTTTCAAGATTTCACCATAACTTCCTATAAAAATCAAAAGGTTGCTTCATTAAGGTGGAGAAGGACAGTGGTCATGTGACTTGCCCAAAATAAAATGAAATTTGAAAAATATTTTGAGATTTTTGTGTTTTTAGAATCTTTATACATAGTTTAGGCACATTTCATCAAAATGATTCAAATTTGTAATCTAAAAGTAGTATAAATTCTTAGCTAAAGTATGGTCAAGGGAGATAATTTGGCAAAATCATGAAAAATCATCGTTTTTTTGTCCTATCTTTGCTAGTACGTAAAAATCAAGGGAAGAAACCCCACTTTTGATTTAAGATGCTGAATTGGTGCATGAACTATAAAATATCAAAAAATGAAGGAAATCTATTGACAGGAAAAAAGTATTGGAACATTTTTGTGTGTTTTTATGGCTTTTCCTATATAATTCATAGTAAAATATTGATACTTTAACTTGATATAACTCGAAAAGTAGGGAAGAAACCCATGGATTTTGAATCAAATTGTAAAAGAGAACATGATTTTGGACATTTATGCCAATTTTGAAGAAATTCTATTGACAAATTAATTTTGGACCCAAGTGCCACGCTCTACCTTAAGTGTCTTTATGCCTTTCATTAAAATTAAAAAAAGTTGGTTGTACGGTGAGCGTCTTTTACACACATGTTCACCACAGACTAACTATTTCGTATCGTCAACTACTCACAAATCACTCGATGAATTTTCATGAAACTTTCACACTATGTTTTTGCCATGACACAGATGTGCATTTGTATTCTGCTTTGAATTGATAAAAACTTTTGGAGGTTTTCCCAAGGCAAAATATAGACAGTATTTAGATAACATCTTTAGTTCCCAACACCTTTTAAACCACTTACTGGATTTTTATGAAATAGTAACACAATCGTGTTTGGCTTTTCAAAACTTTTGGTAGAGCACCTCTGATGAGTCATGAATAGACGAAACGCGCGTCAGGCTCAGCAAAATTTATTGTCTGTCTGGATCTTTGTTGTCTTTTTAATTTCTAACACCCGTGAAGGTTAGCGCTTAGAGTTTTAATTCCCCGAGGTTAGCCCTCTCCGGCACCAAAACGTTTGTGTTTGAAAACACATCAAAGCTATAAATTATCGGTGAACACAATAAAGCTATAAGTTATCGGTAAAAAATATCAAAATTGTCAAATCCCTTAGGTTCTTCCTTCCGCAGACATAGGTTAATGATCTTATGGCCCTGTCACACTATAACGTTTTAGCCAACGTGTGCCGACGTTTTAAAATATATTTTCAACACGCTGGTGTGCGTTGCGTAAGTTTTGTACACGTTATGAACACGCTACAAACACGTTAGCGAACGTCAGCGTGCATTGGTGATCGCCGAGTGCGTCGCTTATTTTTCTACATGCTTAAAATTTCCGACGTTCGCCAACGTGTTAGAAATAAATTATTCGAACGCTAGGCATAAGTTAGAAGGACGTTATACACACGCTGATGTACGCTATGTGGTCGTTGTGCGCACGTTGAAATTCGTTTGACGAACGCCAAGCTAAATGGAAACGCACGTGTCGAGCGATTATGCAGCGCACGTCTAGCGTCAGTCTAACGACCAAGAAACCTATTCGACGTGTTTAAAACGTGTACAGAGCGCACAGAGCGTCATTGTAACGAACGAGTAGCGTATCAACCCCAGAATTTTATAAGTTAGATTGAATTACAAGGGGGAAAGTCAATTTCAAAAGCTTCAAATACTAATTCAAACCTAAAATACATCTTTTTACAAAAAAACAATGAACAAAGCCAACAAAATCTTGAATACAAAGATATATAACTTCGATGGTCTGGAATTAAAATTAATTCTTGCAAATTGTAATACACCTGTCGTGTTTTTGGTGGATATTTTTTTGGTAGAAAAATACTCAAATACAACGAGTAACGACAGTCTAACTTCAATACTCATTTGAAATAATGTGTATTTTAAATATTCAATAAGCACATGCGTTTTTCTCTATTAAGGCCATCCGCCATGCTGTCTGCGATCATTTAGGAATAGTCAAGTGCTAGGCAAAATCTACAGACCGGTATTTCTTACATGTATATACTCATTTGAGATTTTGAGAGTTTGTTAACAAGCGCATACATTCCTCTCTGTATATTTTTGTCATATCAAAAGATAAAATCTACTCTATATTTTATTCTTTAAGACTGAATGCAAAAATTATCACTATTGGTTAAAAAACGGCTTTAGAATAATTATACATTCATATTACCAGAACGCTGAAAACCAATATTTTTATATTGAAACTAAATTTCTATAATTATTAATTAATCCAGCAATACATTTTAGCCAGATAATAGATCTATTTGGGCTATTGTGAAATAATACTAAAGGAAATAACAGAAATCCTAGGTCCCTCACCGAGAGAAAAAAATTATAAGTTAGACTAACGCTATGAATGCGTTCTGCAGTCGTCACACATGCGCTAGGCAAACGTCAAGAACGCCGGACAAACGCAATAGATAAGTTTTGAATAAGTTTGTCGTGCGTTGCAGGTAGTTAGTCTAACGCTTTGTGGTCGTTCACCGAGATATTTTTTGAAACTTTTTACAGCGACTGCCAACGTGTTTCAACGTTTTAGAAAATTATTCGAACGTTCGGCACGCGTTGGCTAAAACGTTATAGTGTGACAGGGCCATTAGTTATAATCTGGCTTCCAAATGCGATATATTTGGTTTTACTGTTCTATGCTCTTCATAATCATATAGTGTTTGGCTTATTAATACTTTTGGTAGAGCGCTTTTGGCTAGTCTTGAATAGACGAAACGCGCGTCAAGCGTAATACTGTCTGGAACTTTGTTGTCTTTTTAGTTTTGAACATAATGTAAACAGGGGCGGATCCAGGATTTTGGTTTAGGGGGGGGGGGGCGTGAACCTTTTTTTCGCCGAGCGGAGCGAGTCACGAATTTTTTTAGTAGTGTTTTTACGTGGATTTTATGCATAAAAATATAATTTTTGCAAGTTTTAAGGGGGGGCGCACACCCCTCACGCCCCCCTCTGAATCCGCGCCTGGTTAACTGCGAGTCTCTGGTAATAGTTTGATGCTTGTATCATAAAATGAACTTTTTTGTCAGGTATCCGCTCCACTATAAGTTTTTATCGTTTAGATTAATTTCAAAATGATGTTTAAGAATTTTATGCCTGATCTTCCCTTTTTTTTCAGTCCTCAAAAGCGCCTTATCGGGAAAAAGATACGACATCCGTAACCCACAATCGTTTTCATTAATAATGAAAGAAAGCTACGGTGACATATATAGGTTCATGTCAAACCTAGATGGTTCGATGAAAAACATCGTTGTTGTCGCCCACCCTGATTACGCTCGAGCAGTTCTCCAAGCTCCACAGGAGGAACACAAGCGCATTCATCTTGATCTTTCAGACATATGTTACAAAAGGAACAATTTAAAGGTGAAGCCCATCTCAATGTTGTAAGTTAAAGTTATTATTTCAATGACTGATTAGGGTATCTGGTCGTGACTATATTAGAGGAATGCCCCTCGGTAGCAATAATTAAGTGGGTCGGTAAGACCTTTTCCGGGACAGCGGGTAGGCTTATTTATCCGCCAGGGCTGATTCGGGATTTTACAGGTAAAACTGCGGGAATTCGGGATTTTTAGGTAGCGGGTTCCGGGAATGGTCGTTTATGTCATCGGGAAAGCTGGATTTGTTATCTATTTTAGCGGGAGTGCGGGATGAGACTCCTTCCTACCCATCCCAATTAAGACAACATTTGGCCACAACTGTTTATTCATGCATCAACTTCACCCATTTTGTTTTGTCATATTTTTGTCCATAGAATAATCTAAAAATAATTACATTACCAATACGATATACCCAGCTACATGTTTCACCTATTCTGTTCGTCGCCGACAGAACATAAATCCACAAACAATTGCTTTAGCCTGAACTTCATCGATAGATGTCTTTTACCATATTTTATGTCTGTCTGCATAGACAGAATTCAAAGTACTGAAAGTACTGGTATCCGGGATAATCTACAATTTTTTTAAGAGTGCGTATACATGGTATATTTGGTATAAGTATAAAGTAACAATGGGATATTGGACAGGATTTCGGGTAAAGTGACAAAAATATAAGATCTCAAAGGGAACTATATTGCGAGCGCGTATTGATATTTGAATTTATATGTGATGAGGAAACAAGACCATCAGCTAGCTTTTGATTGGACAGTTACTGAAAGTCTATTGTACCTATAGCCATGGCTAATGGCTGCAGCTAGCGATTATCCCGACAAAAATGTTGTGGTTATTTCTTTAAAACTACCGGTAAAATGTACACCGGCAATATAATAATTGACGCTCTATTTTTTTACTTCCGTCGCCGAAGCAGGTCTAGGAGTCGTGTCACTCTGTCCGCCCATCTGTCCGTAGGTCGCCAAAAAGGAGTGCCTGTCTTGTGTAATCTAAATTTCAAAAACCAAACTCTAGAACTATCAGAAATTGTGCACAGTGATTATAGATGTGAACTTACATTTTTGGGGCCATTTTGAAATTCCGTTTAGAAATTAGGGGCCCTAAAGGGGCCCCAAAAACGTTTATATGTTTCCACAATAACTTTTGTTCTGACTAACCAAATGCTATGAAACTTTACAGTAATGTTACTTACAATAAAATGAAGAATGGAGTTATTTTGGGTGTTCCCTCTTTATTTGACCCCCGCCGCAACGCGACAGAGTGATCTAGTAATGGTCCTCGTCCGTCCGTCCGTGTGTCCTTTCGCCCGTCACACTTTTGCGAACACAACTCCTCTGAGACCGCTCAACGGATTTTAATAAGATTTTGTAGGATTGTTTGTCATGGTATGTTGTTGATCATAACGCATCGCCATTTTGATTCGACAAATTTTATAGGAGTTATGAGACTTTATCGACTTATTCATTTTAGATCATAGTAACACTTTGTGAGCGCAACTTCTCTGAGACCGCTCAACAGATTTTGATGAAATTTTGTAGGATTGTTGATCATGATATGTAGTTGATTATATCCCACCACCATTTTGATTCGACAAATTTTATAGGAGGTATGGGACTTTATCGACCTTGCTCATTAAAGGTTATAGGTACACTTTGTGAGTGCAGATTTTAATGAAATTTTGTAGGATTGTTTGTCATGATTTGTAGGTAATTATATCGCAATGCCGTTATAATTCCTCAAATTTTAGTAAATTTTCAACTTCATTGCGGCGGCAGGGGACATTGGCTTCGTGTAGCAATCTTCTCCTTTAGAAATTAGGTGCCCAAAAGGGGCTAAAATGAAACTTTTATTTGTTTTCAACAATGACTTAAGTGCTGGTTGACTGGTTGCTATGAAATTTAGAAATAATTTTCCTTACCATTAAATGATAGATTGGCATGATTTTTGCGGTCTCCCTTTTGTCGTTGAGAAATAAGGGGACCATAACAGGAAAAATCCAACTTTTTTTACTAAGTTTACTGTCCGATTTTGAAAAAAATGCAAGCTAATTTTAGTCATAAACTGAATACAAAATGGAGGATAAACTTCTTCTTGACCCCACATTATCCGTTTAGCAATTAGGGGATCAAAAGGAGGGAAATTGAAACTTAAATATTTTGTCTGATTTTGTGTGTGTGTTTTTTTTTTATATTCTTGTTAGATGTGAGGATCTTACATATTTTTATTTATAAATATTCAATGTCAGTCTATAACGGGTTGCATGTGACAAATATGCTTTGTCAGCCCACCATAGGATGCAAATGTCAAAAACTATTGACTGTCCATATTTGGCCTAGAACGTACAGGGCTCAACGTTTTGCCGTGCGAGGCAGGGCCGGACATCTATCGTTCATGTTTATTCAATGAATATTATACTAGCCCTACTGGCCGAAACTTAATATTTATCACCAATTATCTGTAAGGATCAAAGGATTTCAATATAGGGCGAGACATGATATGTTTCAGATTTTGATGATTTTCATTTCATAAGTTGAAAATTACCATTGGATCACAAAAATAATGAATGTTTGTTATGATTGACCGCGGTTGCCATGGTAACCGTGGCGGCCATTTTGGGTCAATTCAATTCTGCTGAAAAGGGCAATATTTAAACCCCAATTTTACAATGAAAAACAGTTGGTATTCAACATTACTTTTTTATTTGCATAATTCAATACCCCATTGATAAAGTTTTAATACTTTAATATTTATGTAGCCGGAACGAGGCTACTGAAGATGTCAAAAAATAGTGTATTATTCTCGATTAATATTTGACAAAAATATTACAATTTTGCAACTTTTCTGACTTCATTTTCTGAAAATGCACCAATCACAAAACTCATCATGAATGTTATTATGTAAATCAATGATTGATTTTTTAAAATTATAAAAATCTCAATGGGGTAAAAAAAATGTCTTAAGAAAACACTGTTAAAGTTGGTTACCATGGTAATTAGACAAAAACGGTAACTTTTCGATATTTTGATATATGTATGACCATACTTTCAATATGAACCAAGATAACAGTTATTGTCATCATATTTTCTTTAAAGGGTCTTTTTAACATATTATGTCATTGGAAAACTTTCAAGGTCACTTGTGATGATCTCAAGGTCACTTGAAATTCATTTTTTTTCAAAATTTTCATATCAGAAATCTCAAACGCTAGATGAAAGAAGCAAAGGTGTACCAAAGGGGTAATCAGTATCATAAAACCGTGAAGACAAAGACAAAACCGGCAGACAAAAAATCATCACAACAAAACAAACCACACAACAACATAAAACACACACACATAACAACAAAACCGCATTCAGCAACGCGAACTCAAGTCGAAACGAGAGTGAACTCAGGTGCTCCTTGACCTTGAGACACTGTACTCTGGAATGATTTCAATGTCATTTTCAGTTTATATGATGTCTGTTAAAAATAATACTAAAAGGTGGTTCAATTGAACCTTAATAAACAGAAGTTTCATGAAAATATTGAACCATGCAGAAATGGCCATTTTTCACAAATTACCATGATAACCAACTTTAACGGTGTTTTTAAAGACACCTTTTGTTACCCCATTGAGATTTTTATAAGTTTATAATATCAATCATCAGTCTATATAATTATGTTCATATTGGGTATATGTGATTGGTGCATTTTCTGAAAATTCAGGCAGTAAAGTTGCTAAAACAGTAATTTTTTGGTCACAAAAATGACAAAATAAATACACGATATCTTGACTTATTCGATCGCCTCGTTCTGACTACGCCTTTATAAAAAGTCTTCAAACTGTTTTGAATATTTTCAATGAGGTATTGAATTAAGCAAATAAAAAGTTCCATTGAACCGGGATTGATTTTGTTTAACAAATTGGGAATTGAATATAGACTATTTTGAGGTATGAGAAATGGTCAAAAATGGCCGCCATGGTTATCATGGCAACCTTGGCCAATCATTACAAATAGTCATTATTTCTGTGATCCAGTGGTCAATATCAACTTATAAAATGAAAATCAGCAAAATCTGAGACATATCATGTCCCAGTTATTTTGATGTTTAGGGATAATTGGTCTTATAAACTTACACAATCTTCCCCATGCCCGTCCACCCCATAGTGAGGTTAAAAATGCTGATTAAACATGGATTTCACGTCTACAATTATTAATGGATGTTTGAGAAATTTTTATACATAATTTATTTATAACTAATTATAAGTTAGGTAAGTTCAAATTTCGGTACTGTGCGACTATTTTTGTGGAAGTTGTGCCTCTTTGACCATGAAAATGAAGGCCACATCCATCACACTTTTGCAAGCGCTCTCGTGTCTACGATTTCCAATGGATATAAAAATAATGTTAAAATCACTTATAACTTAGATAAACATAAATTTGAGTACCATATGACTATTTTTGTGAAAGTTGTAACCTTTAAGGTAGTACGAACCTGAGATTTTTTTGTAGTTAAAAGTTTTTTAGAATAGAAAATTTGGAAAGAATAGCTCAAAATAGCTAGACTTTATGAAAAAAGTTTTCAAAAACATGGAGCCGTTTTCAAAATATAAGCACCTAAAATATGGCTGGAAAAAACTTCTCTAGATTTTTCATAGGAAATACATTGAAAGTTCGTCTTCTGTTTTAACTTAGAAATTGAAATTAGAATTGAATGAAATTGTTATAGGGTGTTTCTCTTAATAGTTCTGAACAAATATTAAGAAAACATGTTGAAATTTTTTAAATGCATTTGAATGGATAAAAGCCGAGGATCTCGAAAATGTTCAATTTCTGAATCTCGTAACTAGTTCCCTTAAGCCGGCAGATTTAGAATTATTGCCGATTGGTGGGGGACCCAGGATTAGCGTTCTTGTTGATCATAATACTATTGTAGGAGTGGAAAAGAATGGGAAGAAAGACGAAAACCTACCCAAGAAAAAATGCTTCGTCCAGCAATAGTGGCCAGCTATGTTCCTTTAATTGAAAAAGTTACTAATGACTTTGTGGAAAAACTCCGTGGAAAACGAACATCTGAAGATATTTTGTCGGACTTATCAGATTATGCAACAGAGAGTAAGTTTAATGGGATGGTTATACATGGGTTGTGAGAAAATACACGTATAAGAATAAAGGTTGTGAGAAAATACACGATTAAGAAAAAGGTTGTCAGAAAATACATGTATCAGTATAAAGGTTATAAAAAAATACATGTATAAGAATAAAGGTTGTGAGAAAATACATATATAAGAATAAAGGTTGTGAGAAAATACACGTATAAGAATAAAGGTTGTGAGAAAATACATGTATAAGAATAAAGGTTATGAGAAAATACACGTATAAGAATAAAGGTTATGAGAAAATACAGGTATAAGAATAAAGGTTGTGAGAAAATACACGTATAAGAATAAAGGTTGTGAGAAAATACACGTATAAGAATAAAGGTTATGAGAAAATACACGTATAAGAATAAAGGTTATGAGAAAATACACGTATAAGAATAAAGGTTGTGAGAAAATACACGTATAGGAATAAAGGTTATGAGAAAATACACGTATAAGAATAAAGGTTATGAGAAAATACATGTATAAGAATAAAGGTTATGAGAAAATACATGTATAAGAATAAAGGTTGTGAGAAAATACATGTATAAGAATAAAGGTTATGAGAAAATACACGTATAAGAATAAAGGTTATGAGAAAATACATGTATAAGAATAAAGGTTGTGAGAAAATATATGTTTAAGGATAAAGGTTATGAGAAAATACATGTATCAGAATAAAGGTTGTGAGAAAATACATGTATAAGAATAAAGGTTGTGAGAAAATATGTGTTTAAGGATAAAGGTTGTGAGAAAATACATGTATAAGAATAAAGGTTGTGAGAAAATACATGTATCAGAATAAAGGTTGTGAGAAAATATATGTTTAAGGATAAAGGTTATGAGAAAATACATGTATCAGAATAAAGGTTGTGAGAAAATATATGTTTAAGGATAAAGGTTGTGAGAAAATACATGTATAACAATCAAGATTGTGAGAAAATACATGTACATGTATAAGAAAAAAGGTTGTGAGAAAATACATGTATCAGAATAAAGGTTGTGAGAAAATACATGTATAAGAATAAAGGTTGTGAGAAAATATATGTTTCAGGATAAAGGTTGTGAGAAAATACATGTATAAGAATAAAGGTTGTAAGAAAATACATGTATAAGAATAAAGGTTGTGAGAAAATACATGTATCAGAATAAAGGTTGTGAGAAAATATATGTTTAAGGATAACGGTTATGAGAAAATACATGTATAAGAATAAAGGTTGTGAGAAAATACATGTATAAGAATAAAGGTTATGAGAAAATACACGTATAAGAATAAAGGTTATGAGAAAATACATGTATAAGAATAAAGGTTGTGAGAAAATATATGTTTAAGGATAAAGGTTATGAGAAAATACATGTATCAGAATAAAGGTTGTGAGAAAATACATGTATAAGAATAAAGGTTGTGAGAAAATATATGTTTAAGGATAAAGGTTGTGAGAAAATACATGTATAAGAATAAAGGTTGTGAGAAAATACATGTATCAGAATAAAGGTTGTGAGAAAATATATGTTTAAGGATAAAGGTTATGAGAAAATACATGTATCAGAATAAAGGTTGTGAGAAAATATATGTTTAAGGATAAAGGTTGTGAGAAAATACATGTATAACAATCAAGGTTGTGAGAAAATACATGTACATGTATAAGAATAAAGGTTGTGAGAAAATACATGTATCAGAATAAAGGTTGTGAGAAAATACATGTATAAGAATAAAGGTTGTGAGAAAATATATGTTTCAGGATAAAGGTTGTGAGAAAATACATGTATAAGAATATAGGTTATGAGAAAATACATGTATAAGAATAAAGGTTGTAAGAAAATACATGTATAAGAATAAAGGTTGTGAGAAAATACATGTATCAGAATAAAGGTTGTGAGAAAATATATGTTTATACATTGAATGCAATATTTTTGAGTTTTATTGGTGTGTAAAAGCGTGGACCTAAGCACATTTTTAATGAAGCGCGGTAGCGCTTCATGTTGAAAATGTGCGCAAAGGTCCACGCTTTTACACACCAATAAAACTCAAAAATATTGCATTCAATGTATATAATTACATTCCGATAAAATATATTAAATGTTTGCACAGAAAATTGCACGAAATGCATGGTTTTTCTTTTTTTAAATTACTCCGCGCAAATCGTTGTTAAGGTGGCACGTGCTAGTGAGTTTTATCGAGAAATAAAACTGCATTATTAACCAATCGAAATTGTCGTTATAAAATAGAATGTAATTATTTTAGGATAACGGTTATGAGAAAATACATGTATAAGAATAAAGGTTGTGAGAAAATACATGTATAAGAATAAAGGTTAAGAGAAAATACACGTATAAGAATAAAGGTTATGAGAAAATACATGTATAAGAATAAAGGTTGTGAGAAAATATATGTTTAAGGATAAAGGTTGTGAGAAAATATATGTTTAAGGATAAAGGTTGTAAGAAAATACATGTATAAGAATAAAGGTTGTGAGAAAATATATGTTTAAGGATAAAGGTTGTGAGAAAATACATGTATAAGAATCAAGGTTGTGAGAAAATACATGTATAAGAATCAAGGTTGTGAGAAAATACATGTACATGTATAAAAATAAAGGTTGTGAGAAAATACATGTTAAAGGATTTTATTTAAGGTATATCTATCTTAGTTTGTCTATTTGAAAAATAGCTATTATCTCCAGTTGAAGGCAGTAAACATTACTTTATTAGCGGTTCAGAATTTTATTTATCGAATCAAGAACCTCTGTAGGGCAATATAAAAAGCAGATAATATTCATTGAAATTAGAACACATAAATCTATTTACCTATTGTAGTTGGGTTTTTTTTTTGGCAAGTAAAACATAATTTTATACTCTTTGTCATATACCAAATAAACAATGAAATCACAAAATATACCTGGAATCATCATGATCCCAACTTATATATTTTAAAAATACTCAAACGAATAAAACGGAACTTTCTTAAAAAAACCTTATGTTAATAGAGAAGCGTCAAGTTGGTTCCTTATTCCCGGTTCCCGATTCCCGATTTGAATATGAATCGGGAACAGTTCCTTATTCAATGTTTAGTTCCTTATTCACTTATTCATATATTTGTAACAGTTAATAAAAATCATATGGACATTTTTACTACTTAAAAAGCTGTTTTATTCCTTTTAACTCGATAAAATTCATGAAATATAATTTGCTTCTGAAATCGAGAGTGAGGAGGGGGGGGGTCGATGTGTCACCATATTGGTCCAATGGGTACTTTTTTGAATCGGGATGCACAGAGAACCGGAAGTTGGCGCTCGTATCGGAGATATAGGTTACGTAGGGCAAGGATCCCCCTTCAACTTCCGCAGGATCCCGTGGAAATTGAACGGCAGGAAAAAATTCCGGAGGGGGGTCGATGTGTCACCATATTGGTCCAATGGGTACTTTTTTGAATCGGGATGCACAGAGAACCGGAAGTTGGCGCTCGTATCGGAGATATAGGTTACGTAGGGCAAGGATCCCCCTTCAACTTCCGCAGGATCCCGTGGAAATTGAACGGCAGGAAAAAATTCCGGAGGGGGGTCGATGTGTCACCATATTGGTCCAATGGGTACTTTTTTGAATCGGGATGCACAGAGAACCGGAAGTTGGCGCTCGTATCGGAGATATAGGTTACGTAGGGCAAGGATCCCCCTTCAACTTCCGCAGGATCCCGTGGAAATTGAACGGCAGGAAAAAATTCCGGAGGGGGGTCGATGTGTCACCATATTGGTCCAATGGGTACTTTTTTGAATCGGGATGCACAGAGAACCGGAAGTTGGCGCTCGTATCGGAGATATAGGTTACGTAGGGCAAGGATCCCCCTTTCAACTTCCGCAGGATCCCGTGGAAATTGAACGGCAGGAAAAAATTCCGGAGGGGGGTCGATGTGTCACCATATTGGTCCAATGGGTACTTTTTTGAATCGGGATGCACAGAGAACCGGAAGTTGGCGCTCGTATCGGAGATATAGGTTACGTAGGGCAAGGATCCCCCTTCAACTTCCGCAGGATCCCGTGGAAATTGAACGGCAGGAAAAAATTCCGGAGGGGGGTCGATGTGTCACCATATTGGTCCAATGGGTACTTTTTTGAATCGGGATGCACAGAGAACCGGAAGTTGGCGCTCGTATCGGAGATATAGGTTACGTAGGGCAAGGATCCCCCTTCAACTTCCGCAGGATCCCGTGGAAATTGAACGGCAGGAAAAAATTCCGGAGGGGGGTCGATGTGTCACCATATTGGTCCAATGGGTACTTTTTTGAATCGGGATGCACAGAGAACCGGAAGTTGGCGCTCGTATCGGAGATATAGGTTACGTAGGGCAAGGATCCCCCTTCAACTTCCGCAGGATCCCGTGGAAATTGAACGGCAGGAAAAAATTCCGGAGGGGGGTCGATGTGTCACCATATTGGTCCAATGGGTACTTTTTTGAATCGGGATGCACAGAGAACCGGAAGTTGGCGCTCGTATCGGAGATATAGGTTACGTAGGGCAAGGATCCCCCTTCAACTTCCGCAGGATCCCGTGGAAATTGAACGGCAGGAAAAAATTCCGGAGGGGGGTCGATGTGTCACCATATTGGTCCAATGGGTACTTTTTTGAATCGGGATGCACAGAGAACCGGAAGTTGGCGCTCGTATCGGAGATATAGGTTTCGTAGGGCAAGGATCCCCCTTCAACTTCCGCAGGATCCCGTGGAAATTGAACGGCAGGAAAAAATTCCGGAGGGGGGTCGATGTGTCACCATATTGGTCCAATGGGTACTTTTTTGAATCGGGATGCACAGAGAACCGGAAGTTGGCGCTTGTATCGGAGATATAGGTTACGTAGGGCAAGGATCCCCCTTCAACTTCCGCAGGATCCCGTGGAAATTGAACGGCAGGAAAAAATTCCGGAGGGGGGTCGATGTGTCACCATATTGGTCCAATGGGTACTTTTTTGAATCGGGATGCACAGAGAACCGGAAGTTGGCGCTCGTATCGGAGATATAGGTTACGTAGGGCAAGGATCCCCCTTCAACTTCCGCAGGATCCCGTGGAAATTGAACGACAGGAAAAAATTCCGGAGGGGGGTCGATGTGTCACCATATTGGTCCAATGGGTATTTTTTTGAATCGGGATGCACAGAGAACCGGAAGTTGGCGCTCGTATCGGAGATATAGGTTACGTAGGGCAAGGATCCCCCTTCAACTTCCGCAGGATCCCGTGGAAATTGAACGGCAGGAAAAAATTCCGGAGGGGGTCGATGTGTCACCATATTGGTCCAATGGGTACTTTTTTGAATCGGGATGCACAGAGAACCGGAAGTTGGCGCTCGTATCGGAGATATAGGTTACGTAGGGCAAGGATCCCCCTTCAACTTCCGCAGGATCCCGTGGAAATTGAACGGCAGGAAAAAATTCCGGAGGGGGGTCGATGTGTCACCATATTGGTCCAATGGGTACTTTTTTGAATCGGGATGCACAGAGAACCGGAAGTTGGCGCTCGTATCGGAGATATAGGTTACGTAGGGCAAGGATCCCCCTTCAACTTCCGCAGGATCCCGTGGAAATTGAACGGCAGGAAAAAATTCCGGAGGGGGGTCGATGTGTCACCATATTGGTCCAATGGGTACTTTTTTGAATCGGGATGCACAGAGAACCGGAAGTTGGCGCTCGTATCGGAGATATAGGTTACGTAGGGCAAGGATCCCCCTTCAACTTCCGCAGGATCCCGTGGAAATTGAACGGCAGGAAAAAATTCCGGAGGGGGGTCGATGTGTCACCATATTGGTCCAATGGGTACTTTTTTGAATCGGGATGCACAGAGAACCGGAAGTTGGCGCTCGTATCGGAGATATAGGTTACGTAGGGCAAGGATCCCCCTTCAACTTCCGCAGGATCCCGTGGAAATTGAACGGCAGGAAAAAATTCCGGAGGGGGGTCGATGTGTCACCATATTGGTCCAATGGGTACTTTTTTGAATCGGGATGCACAGAGAACCGGAAGTTGGCGCTCGTATCGGAGATATAGGTTACGTAGGGCAAGGATCCCCCTTTCAACTTCCGCAGGATCCCGTGGAAATTGAACGGCAGGAAAAAATTCCGGAGGGGGGTCGATGTGTCACCATATTGGTCCAATGGGTACTTTTTTGAATCGGGATGCACAGAGAACCGGAAGTTGGCGCTCGTATCGGAGATATAGGTTACGTAGGGCAAGGATCCCCCTTCAACTTCCGCAGGATCCCGTGGAAATTGAACGGCAGGAAAAAATTCCGGAGGGGGGTCGATGTGTCACCATATTGGTCCAATGGGTACTTTTTTGAATCGGGATGCACAGAGAACCGGAAGTTGGCGCTCGTATCGGAGATATAGGTTACGTAGGGCAAGGATCCCCCTTCAACTTCCGCAGGATCCCGTGGAAATTGAACGGCAGGAAAAAATTCCGGAGGGGGGTCGATGTGTCACCATATTGGTCCAATGGGTACTTTTTTGAATCGGGATGCACAGAGAACCGGAAGTTGGCGCTCGTATCGGAGATATAGGTTACGTAGGGCAAGGATCCCCCTTCAACTTCCGCAGGATCCCGTGGAAATTGAACGACAGGAAAAAATTCCGGAGGGGGGTCGATGTGTCACCATATTGGTCCAATGGGTATTTTTTTGAATCGGGATGCACAGAGAACCGGAAGTTGGCGCTCGTATCGGAGATATAGGTTACGTAGGGCAAGGATCCCCCTTCAACTTCCGCAGGATCCCGTGGAAATTGAACGGCAGGAAAAAATTCCGGAGGGGGGTCGATGTGTCACCATATTGGTCCAATGGGTACTTTTTTGAATCGGGATGCACAGAGAACCGGAAGTTGGCGCTCGTATCGGAGATATAGGTTACGTAGGGCAAGGATCCCCCTTCAACTTCCGCAGGATCCCGTGGAAATTGAACGGCAGGAAAAAATTCCGGAGGGGGGTCGATGTGTCACCATATTGGTCCAATGGGTACTTTTTTGAATCGGGATGCACAGAGAACCGGAAGTTGGCGCTCGTATCGGAGATATAGGTTACGTAGGGCAAGGATCCCCCTTCAACTTCCGCAGGATCCCGTGGAAATTGAACGGCAGGAAAAAATTCCGGAGGGGGGTCGATGTGTCACCATATTGGTCCAATGGGTACTTTTTAGCTCACCTGACCCGAAGGGTCATGTGAGCTATTGTCATCGTTAAGCGTCCGTCGTCCGTCCGTCGTCTGTCGTCCGTCGTCCGTTAACTTTTCTTCAAAGATCTTCTTCTCTGAAACCACTGAAGGGATTGCATTGATACTTGGTATACATGATCTTTAGGATGTCCTCTACCAAGTTTGTGAATTATATACACGTCGACCAACCAACATGGCCGCCGTTGCTAAAAATAGAACAGGGGGGTCAGACCATTGTTTTTGGCTTATAACTCGTAAAGTATAAGAGATAGAGAAAATCGGAAGCAACCTACCGTGTTCAGCATCAAAAGCTCTACAAATCTCTCCATTGAGTCGAAGTTGTGAAACGACTCCTTATAGGAGTTATTGCCCTTTAATCATCAAAATTGACCATTTTTGCAGTTTTTGGACTATATCTGGAAAACCGTAAGAGCTAGAGGAAAAGTTTGCATTGCAGAATTGTTAAGCTCATTGAGATCTACAAAAATGATTTCAGGGTCTAAATTGTCAGATCAGCCGTTTAAGAGTTATTCCCCTTTAACTGTTTTTTTCCATTAATTTACACTGATATTCAAAAATCTTCTTCTCTGTAACCCCTGAAGGGATTGCATTGATACTTGGTATACATGATCTTTAGGATGTCCTCTACCAAGTTTGTGAATTATATGCACGTCGACCAACCAACATGGCCGCCGTTGCTAAAAATAGAACAGGGGGGTCAGACCATTGTTTTTGGCTTATTACTCAAAAAGTATAAGAGATAGAGAAAATCCGAAGCAACCTCTCATGTTCAGCATCAAAAGCTCTACAAATCTCTCCATTGAGTCGAAGTTGTGAAACAACTCCTTATAGGAGTTATTGCCCTTTAATAGTCAAAATTGACCATTTTTGCAGTTTTTGGACAATATCTTGAAAACTGTTAGAGCTACGGGAAAAGTTTGCATTGAAGAATTGTAAAGCTCATTCAGATCTACAAAAATGAATACAGGGTCAATATTGTCAGATCAGCCATTTAAGAGTTATTCACCTTTAACTGTTTTTTTCCATTAATTTAAACTGATTTTCAAAAATCTTCTTCTCTGAAACCGCCTGAAGGGATTGCATTGATACTTGTTATACTTGATCTTTAGGATGTCCTCTACCAAGTTTGTGAATAATGTACATGTCGACCAACCAACATGGCCACCATTGCTAAAAATAGAATAGGGGGTTAGACCATTGTTTTTGGCTTATAACTCGAAAAGTATAAGAGATAGAGAAAATCCGAAACAACTTTTCATGTTCAGCATCAAAAAGTCCTTACAGGAGTTATTGCCCTTTAACTGTCTTTTTCTATTAATTTAAACTGATTTCCAAAATCTTCTCTGAAACCACTAAAAGGATTGTTTTGCAACTTTGTATACTTGAAAATTTGTTTAAATTTATTCAAACTTTGGCATAAGAGATCAGGTGAGCGATTCAGGCTCCTGGGAGCCTCTAGTTTGAATCGGGATGCACAGAGAACCGGAAGTTGGCGCTCGTATCGGAGATATAGGTTACGTAGGGCAAGGATCCCCCTTCAACTTCCGCAGGATCCCGTGGAAATTGAACGGCAGGAAAAAATTCCGGAGGGGGGTCGATGTGTCACCATATTGGTCCAATGGGTACTTTTTTGAATCGGGATGCACAGAGAACCGGAAGTTGGCGCTCGTATCGGAGATATAGGTTACGTAGGGCAAGGATCCCCCTTCAACTTCCGCAGGTCAAAGTAGGGTCCGCGGGCCATATAACGTACCCTTTTCTTGGTTCCTTCTATGCTTAGCCCCTACGGCAAAGGTTAACCGAGCTTTTGTATCTTCATTTTTAAGTTAAGTTGACATTTTACCCACTAAAAAGTAAGTCTCAGTTAATGTTCATAATATTGCAAAAAATATGTTTTAAATGTTCACCATGTGTTTGAACTTTATTTTGTGACCAATTTGTTTTCAAAGGAAGAGTAATAAAACATGTTTTACTTTGGATGCCGACCCGGAAGTAAAATATCCTGACCTGTGCGTAGAACATAGATATTTCTTTCCCTTATTTTGTATGCAGGTCTTCTAGATTTTTATGTTATTGCTTTTAAAAGGATACAAAGTAACGATCGTTTGCTATGTAATATTAAATGCCTTGGTCAAGTCAGGACTATTTGAATCTAAAATTTGTCCGGTATTTGGTCTTTTTTTTCTTATCTCTTACACATTTGAGATTGGTCCTCAAAGTTAAATAGTCGTAATTTTGTTATTACCTTTATTTTTTGGAAGAAAAAAATTAATATCATGTTACACGAAATGGTTAGTTCTTGCTTTGATTAGTGTTTGGCTGGTTGATGTACTGCCATGATCACCTTAGCATCCCTAATATGTCATCACAAACATGTTGTGTTTTGTGTAATTACCGGACCCAAAGATCGCAATGGAAGAGGGAGGTTTGGCGCGCCTTAAAACCTGGTTTAACCCACAATTTCTTTCGAAATGCCTGTACTAAGTCAGGACCATTGCGATCTTCATTTTTTTCCGGTATGTCTTCCTTGTTTTGTCTCGTCTTATTGACATTTAAGATTGATTCTCCAAGTTCGGTTATTTTGTTATTACCTTTATTTCATGTGATACTATTTAATACACACAAGGAGGAAGTCTGGCGAGTCTGAAAGTCACATAGGAAGCTCAGTGTCATTCTGGACCAAAATAATAAATTCAAAACCATTGTAATATACGGTTTAAGAGAACAGCTGGAAAAGTCGTAAGGACAGACGGACGGACTGACGGATGGACATTGATCATTAAATGCATACATTCTCCTCACATGTCGTCATTGGGATATATAATTTATCTCCTAGAGATACCACTTCTGTACTTTATGTATAGGGGAGTTATGTTTTGATTGCCCCAACCCTTTTCGTATATTTTAAAACTTGAAAATTAGATGCATTATTATACATTTTTACAAAAAGGCACCCTTATCCCATAATTGACGCTGAGAACTGAGATAAAGATTGATATCATGTATATATATTCAATTCAACTATTAAAGGTGGTAGCTGTTATTCAATCAACATACACTTTAATACATACAAGAACATATGAAAAGAATAAACAAAGACAATTGGATCGATTTGTTGCCTTGTTCTTCTTTTAACTGTGATAAATTGCCTGTGCATGTCATATAATTAACAAGTAAATATTATTGCCCTTATCGTATTTATATGTTTGTTTTCCCAATCTTATTAATTTATTATCAATTTGAAAAGATGTACCTATTTCAGCGTCACGTCCTTTGACCTTCTATTTAGGAAGTGCCCCCTTTTCCGAATCAATACCTAGAAAACCCTTCAGCAAAAGTCAGTACATCGTACAAAACAAATATAATAGACAAAAATTGTCATAATGTGTGTTATGGACGAAATTTATCTTTTACTGCATAAGACTTAAATCCTTTATATTTTATTGAAAGAATGATAACCTTTCAGTTTGGAAAAAAATTTTAAAAAAATGAATGGAGAATCGTAGGTCGTTGTCATTTTTAGGTTTTAAATCACCAAATCTCACATCTGGTCGACGGGGACAGGTTTATGACCAAATACAGTCCTATACTGCATGAAACACGCTAAGTTTTTTTTCTCGTTTTTATACGACCGCAAACAATTTGCGGACGTATTATGGTATCATGATGATGTCGTCGTCGTCGTCGTTGTCGTCGTCGTTGATTCCAGTTATCCGATTGCTATAAATTTTGATAATGATGATGTTCATTACCATACAAGGATGGATGGGATTAATTTAAGGGGTCTCCCTTTTTTCCGTTTCGAAATAAGGGGCCAAAAAGGGGCTAAAACGCTACTTTATATTTGTTGCCACAATCACTTTAGTTTTAGTTATTCCATTTGTTTGTGATTTAGCAATAATGTTCCTTAACATAAAGGATGAATGGGATTGATTTTGGGGGCCCCTTTATTGTTTCGAAATTGGGGCCCAAAGGGGCAAAAAATTCAAATATTTTATTTGTTTCCACCATAACCTTAATCTTTGTTAGCCTATTGCTGTGAAATTTGTGAAGAATGTTTCTCACAACATGTACAATAAAAGAATTGACCTGATGAACTTTTCCTCCCCCTTTTTCCCCATTATGTAATTAGGGGCCAAAACTTTTTTTATTTGTGGTCCGATTTTGATTTTTTTGCATGTTTGTTCTTGTCAAATAGTAGATACAAAATTGAGAATTAATTTTTGCAACCCCACCTTTTTCCTCCATTATGTAATTAAGCGCCAAAGGGGGCCAAAATCAAAACTTTTTTATTTGTGGTAGGATTTTGATAATTTATTTTTTTGATGTTTGTTCTTGTCAAATAGCAGATGCAAAATTGAGAATTATTTTTGCAATCCCCCTTTTTCCCCTCTTATGTAATTAGGGGCCAAAAGGGACCAAATCGAAACTTTTTTACTTGTGATCCGAATTTGAATTTTTTTTTTTGCATATTTGTTCTTGTCAATAGTTGATACAAAATTGAGAATAAAATTTTGCGATTCCCTTTTTCCTCCTACTACGTATACGTAATTAGGGGCCAAATCGATACTTTTTTTTATTTGTGGTCTGTTTTTGAAAATTTATTCTGCATGTTTGTTTTTGTCAAATAGCGGATACCAATTAATTTATGCCACACCCTTTTCCCCCTATTACGTAATTAGGGGCCAAAAGGGACCAAAATCATAACTTTTTTACTTGTGACCCGATTTTTAATGTTTTTGCTTGTTTGTTCTTGTCAAATAGTGGATACAAAATTGAGAATTAATTTTTGCGTCCCCCCCCTTTTCCCCCTATTACGTTATTGACTCTCTTTATAGTCATGAAAATCAATACAAATTGAATATTTGACAGAAAAAAAAATAAAAAAATAAGTTATAAACAAAAACAAAACATCGACCAAATCATAAAGTCTATGAGCCCCTTGTCCTCAGTTCTAGTTACTGTTTAATAAAAAAACCTAGACTCTGAATTTGTCGATAATTTAAAAAAATAATTATTTGTGGTCTGCTTTTGAATTTTTTTTTTTTTTGCACGTTTGTTCTTGTCACAAAGGGAATACAAGAGTGAGAATTAATATTTGCGACCCCCTTTTCCCCCTATTACATAATTAGAGGCCAAAAGGGACCAAAATCGTAACTTTTTTTACTTGTGATCCCATTTTGAAAAAAAAATGCATGTTTTGTGTCCTTGTCAAAAAAGGGGATACAAAATTGGGATTAAATTTTGCAACCCCCTTTTCACCCCTATTATAGGTAATTAGGGGCCAAAAAGGCCAAAATCGAAACTTTGATTTGAGGTCCGATTTTGAAAGTTTATCTTGCATGTTTGTTCTTGTCAAATAGCGGATACAAAATTAAGAATTTATATTTGCGACCCCCTTTTCCCCCTATTACATAATTAGGGACCAAAAGGGACCAAAATCGTAACTTTTTTTACTTGTGATCCCATTTTGAAAAAAATGCATGTTTTTGTCCTTGTCAAAAAATGGGATACAAAATTGAGAATTAAGTTTTGCAACCCCCTTTTCCCCTATTAGGTAATTAGGGGCCAAAAGGGCCAAATCGAAACTTTAATTTGAGGTCCGATTTTGAAAATTTATCTTGCATGTTTGTTCTTGTCAAATAGCGATACAAAATTAAGAATAAATTTTTGCGACCCCCCTTTTTCACCCTGTTACGTAATAGTGCATTTGCCGATTGTTGTTCACTTTGATTATTTTGGGTACTTATACATGTAGTCATATTTTACCGGATTATACTGTTACCGTCGGTAACCAGTCTCCGGACAAGGAATTGAACATCGCTCGCTCTCAATGTAATTCCGATATACCGAATACACTAATCAAAGCATATTTGAATGATTTTGATAGCGTAGTATGAAATGATGTGGTATATATTATAAGAATATGGCGTTAAAAACTTTTAAATCTCTGTTGACGTTGTTTAATTTTTTCACGTGGATTATCCAAGACGTACACGATAAAATCCGAGCCTTGTCCTTCTTCTATCCATTTGGAAACCAACATGATTTTTCTTAACGGTAATGTTTACGGTAAAATTAAATCGATCACGGAATAAAATCCGACATTAATTGGCAAATGGTATATTAGGGGCCAAAATTTAATCTTTTTTACTCGATACAGATTATCAGTATCTCTTACTGTTGTTAAGAAGTTAGGGGGCAAAGGGGTCAAAAACATCAATAATAATAGATTAACCAAGAAAATGGTTCTATTTCTTAATATAAAATTGAGCGGGGATATTTAAATGAAATAAAAACGATATTGTAAGTATATTTTTTTTTCCATTTGCTTTTTAAATATACTCTCTCAAAAAAGTAACGCAACATATAAAGATATTTAAAATATCATGAAAATAAAAACTATTGAATATCAAGTAAAAAATGTCGTACGAATGTGAAATTTTACAGAATCATTTAGAAATGATTAATCTTACGTGTGATATAAACAAAATTCAAATTTACCAGCCAACAAAGGCGCAGCGCCAACTGTAGTAATACCGTCTAAATGATAAAATTACGACTTCACTTGTGTTCTCTCGGTTTCTATAAAAACGCTACATACGATCTTCTGGCTCCCATTTTCACACATATTGAAGCCTTTGCTCCCATACCCCACGTTTTTAAAAACATCGGGTGACGCTAGCGCTTGCGCTTATCCAACTTTGAAAAAATCATAGAAATTGATAGTCTTAGCTAACATCCAGTTATTCTGGTAACCAATATTTGAAACGGTTACTTTTTTTGGTTCCTTAACCATGCAAAAATCTTCCTTTCTTTGATACCATCATTGTCATAACGATAATCCCGTCTTAAGTGGTTTTAACATTAAGCTCAACATGAGGCGTGAATTTCCCCCGCACACGACATATCGGTTGAAGGAGTTTTGAACAAGGGAATTCGCCTTTGATTATTCATCCAGAGTAATATCAGCACCAAAACATTGTCGTGAACTAAAATACCAATTTTTACAAAGAAAGCTTCTGCAAAACATTCTATCAAGTGGCAAACAATATGCGAAGGACGGTTCAGAGATTTTGAAAAATTGGGCGGAGTGTAGTGCATCAAGAGTCAAATGGGTAGATGAGAATCCTTACCAATAACATAACAAACGTAAAACACAAGACATTTTTGCTTTTTAAAGACCTTCTGAAAATTTTGATCTTATGAAAAATCGTGTATCTACTGATTGAATTGGATCTGCACATGCGCCAAAGACTAATTGCGCAATCAAAAACCACGGAAAGAAAGCACAAACTTTTGGGTTATAAGAATCTGATATTGAAATCTTGTGCGGAACGTTCTTTTTTAATATGGGGATGGCAGTTTGAGTACTGTCTTGCAAAAAAAACTGCATGACATATTTCTGATTGGCATGCGCACTCTATTTTTCGACATTTAATAAAAATTTTAGCAATTAAAGAAAAAAATGGTCCCTTTACAATTGCCAAGCAAAATTTCATAATGAGAATGCAACAACTGATGATATAAAACTCGACTTTTGTAAGCGATGTAAGTTCAAAATTTTTGCATGTTGCGTTTCTTTTTTGAGAGAGTATAGTTGAAATCTAATGAATTCCTTGTAAAATGTGGCTGGAAAGTCCACCAAAGAAGGCATGTGTCAAAAACCTTTGACAGTCCAACATGGGCTGAATGTGTCCAGAGCGTGATTGAGTGAGTGACTTGGTGTTTTACGCCCGTGCAACGGTATATAGGTTATTTACAGGCGATAAACATACATTAAAAGGATGATACAATGAAAATGAGATATTGATGATAAATGAAATATGGGGGTGGGTGGGAAAAAAGGAACGGTAAGAACCACAGAAAAAGGGGGAGAGGTGGGTAGGGGCGGAAAATTTATCATATGTGATGCACTATTTGGCGGTCCACAAAGCGGTCTTTTACATGCATATAGCGTGGAACTGTCCACACACGTTGGTCCACTATAGTCAGCCGTCAGGGTTTTCCTATTATAGACCTGATAAACCCCACGGACGAGGGCTACCATATTCAGCCACCTAGGGTTCACACTTAGTCGCTCTGTGGGCTGAGCACTGACCTGACGTCAGAATCCGAAGACCCTTAGTCGCCTCTTACGACAAGCTAGGCTCTTCTGTGGGTCTATTCGCCAACCGGGCCCCGCATGGGACATATTGGGCCTAAAAAGTACAGGGTTCAACGTGTTGCGGTCGTATCATGATGCGCTCGGCGAAGCTTTTTATCATGTTTTGTGTTTCTTCGTGCTGTTCTCTTTTGTCTTCGCCCTTTCGGGCTTTTGACATTCGAATGCCCTATTGGTACATTTTTGCTTATTACAAGCATTTCATGCAGATACATGCACTTTTTATTTATATTTTGTGGTTTAAATATCCACGTTTGTTAGGGACTGACCATTTAACTTGAAGGGGGGCATTGGTTTTTTCCTAAAAAATATTCTGAAAATTATTTTTGATGAAAAAAATATTTTGGCAGCTGAGGGTAAGAAAAAAAAATATTCTGAAGAAGGATTTCTGCTATATAAAATAATGTTGATAATGAAAAAAATATTCTGTCGCGACGCCTTCGAAAAATAAATATTTTGTCCGCGCAACAATGTGTTTGCCACTGCACGAGTTATAAAACTGCTGTAAGTTGTTTGGGGGAGGTTGCAATACCTGAGAGAGAGATTCTCTCTTGTCATTTATATATAACTACTTTCATTGGTACATACATGAAACTTAGGTTCAAGAAGCCAATGAAAGGATGACAGTAGTTGACATTTTTATTCCACATGAACAACTCAAATCACGATTGACACAACGGAGTCAAGGAAGTCTGCTTCATATTCAAAGTAGACTCTCAAGGACAATTTTCAACAAAACTCTATGACAAACGTGATGACTTTGTTAAGTCTCCCTTCTTGTGTAGCAACATTCTATCCTCTCTCAATCGTCTCAATGGATTCGTTATTCAAGAGCTTGTGGGACTTACATCGATTTCCTAGAAAGAGCGTCACATCTGACACAAATTTTACTTACACAGGGTTATGTTGCTCCTCGGTTGCTGTTTTCACTCAAGAAATTTTACGAAGACATCATAGACAAATAAGAGATTTCAATCTCTCAAGTGAGTGCAGATGTTAGACTGTCATACGTTTTTGTTTTGTCTTCCTAAAAATCTAATTTGACACACTGAATTGACTGTTGGCAACGCGGTGGATGTGCTATAGCAAGCACGAACTATTTCCTTTTCGGTACACCTGAGTTCACTCTCGTTACGACTTTTACGAGTCCGCTTTGTTGATTGCTTTTCAGTTGGTTTTTTTTTTTTGTATTTTTGTGTTTTATGTTGTCTTTTTTTTCGTCCTGTTCTCGTTGATGTTTACTGATTTTGTCTGTGCCCATTCGGACTTTTGACATTCGGATGCCCATTGGTACCTCTGCTTCTTTGAGTTATGAAGAATCGAAACTGGCCAGGTATTTTTTCGGCATTTTTCAAATATACACAGGGAAGGGGATTGAAATGAACATATTTAACATATTTGTTCCCTAGTTGTGACATTACAAACAAACCATATTATTAGTATAATTCTTCATGCATTATTGTATTGTTTAATTGCCGTATTTGACCAGAATTAATATTTTAATGTAATTTGTCTTATTATGCACCGACGAAAATTGGACGTACACTTGGACTCACTCACTCAAGAAAATGCTTATTCCCCAAAGGACGTTTAAATATTATACCGTGGTTCGTCGTTCGATCCTCGTCAGGGATGAAAATTTCATGAACCAATTTTCCGACTCTCTCTTGACACCATTTGCGAGGATGGTCTCAAGAACCAATGCTAGTCCTTCGGAAGGGACGAAAAAAGGTTGTCCCGTGTATGGGAGAGCAATATCCCATGCACGTTAAAAACTCCTTAAAGTTTGTAGATTTCGATAAGAGTAGGCTCAATGGGGGCCGCTACAAAGGCCACACTCGCAATCTGCTAGCTGGAGAGGGATTAATATAAGCATTAAGCTTGTTTCCAAATCCAGGGTAAATATATATGTTTAAACTAAATATTATACTGGTGGGGCTAATTATTTAAAGAACAATATTGTATCAATAACGAAAATTTTGGTACCAAAAACACACTTTAAGATTGCTGAAATTAAAGATATCGACCTTAGAAATGTGATTTTGCCCTACCGCGTCGTTAGTTTTCTTTCAATAACCTTTTTAATATAGTAGAATAAATAATAATAACGATATACACACACGCCTTAATCATGCTATTTGTGACTGGCAATTCGAGAAAATATACGTCGGTACGACACTTAAATCAACTGAACTTCCACTTTCCAAGCGGCCATAATCTGCCGTATTTCACTTCACTTACCATAATACACGTTTTGCTTACTAATTCTATTGGACCCTTGTTTGTAACTGATTATTCTGAATGTCGAATCGGGAACAGATCCTTATTCACAATGTCATTTCTTATTCATTTAAATATATACGAATAAGGAATTGAATATTGAATAAGGAACTGTTCCCGATTCACTTTCGAATCGGGAATCGGGAATCGGGAATAAGGAACCAACTTGACGCTTCTTGTTAATAGCTCATTCATTTTATATTTTATTCGTGCAGGTGTTGGTTATTTGTGTTTCAATAAACGACTAGGCTGTTTGGAGAAGAGTGATAACCCAGTTGCCACGCACACTCGCAGAGTATTTGATATGTTGGGTCAAACATTTATAAGACAAGACAAATCGTATTTGAAGGAACGGACACCCTTTTATAATGAATTTGAACACCATTTTCTAGAGTTCAACAAGTAAGATTTATACAGAAACGTGTTCTTTTTTGCCAAGCTCTTCATAGTTCCAGTGAGTCCCGTCCTTTACGGTCCGTACACAATTTTCTGCAGCCCTAACTTTCTCTTCGATCGCTTTTTTTTATCCATGCTCTTCGATCGTATTTTAATGACCCACGATGAATACAGTCAATCCTAGCGTGCAACCCACAAAAGTAATTAATAAAACCAAAATGAGATGCGACTACAAAAGTCTTCAGACTTAAAATGTGCAACCAAGTTGTTTACTATATTATTTTCTACTACCATACACTTTTAAAAAGACTACATGTGAGACATTGGGTAAATAATACTATGTAGGCGCTAGTGTTAGCATCTGTGTATGTGGACCAAAAAAAAACCTCTTAGTTCCACAACTTTATTATATATGTTACTCCAGATCTAGAGCATAACGTATATGTATATGTTGTGTACAAGTTGTAATTTCGTACAAGTTATAACCTGTACAAAATTTTTGTACATGACCAAAAAATACGAGTTATAACCTGTACAATTTTTGCCTGTTCATGTTATAACTTGTACAAAATAAGGCTGAAAATTGTGTTTAACTTGTACAAAATTTCATTTTAGCAAAATAAATTAAAAAAAAAAAAGAAAAAAAATATTAACTATTAATAAGGTGCAAACATGCAGAGCAGAATAAAAACGTTAATGTGACTATGTCAATGTTCATTACATAAAAATATTTTCTTTACGTGAAAGAAAAAAACATTATTAAAATATTTGTTATATCCCAATAATTGATTTTACAAAAGTTTGAAGTTTGAATATTTGGGTGATCACTTTTAATCTAGAATTTCTTCAGGATGCAGTTTGAACACTTATGTGATCAATTTTAAAGTAGGATTATTGCAGGGCTATTTAATCATCAAATCAGGATGGATATAGATAGTCAAAATAAATTTTGTTCTGAAATTCTAGAAATGTCAAGACAAAATGCCTCAACAAATAAGGCATCATTTACAAAAAAAAAAAATAATAGAGGCTTTAATTGACAGTGTTAAAGAAGCTAATTAGAAGCAGTACCAAGTGGGAAACAGAGAACATCGCTAAAGCAGTTTGAAAAAGTGAAAATAGTGAAATTAAAAGTTATGTCAGTAGAAACTAGATGAAATGTTACCAAATGCCACTCTTAAAGTTTCTGTTGTTCTGATGTATGAATGTAGCGTGTGATTGGTTGTGAGTAAATTATCAGTGAGTAGAGGGCAAGGACTCAGGTGGTCTTCATTGTAATTGTCAAACCAAGATGCAAACGTCGAAAGATGAAAGTGTTCTGCAATTCAAGATGTCATATGTTAGATAAACATGCAGTTAGAAGTAACTAGGTTTATATTATTCAAATATTAAAAATTGTGCAAGTAATATGCAAGTAAAAAGGTCATTTGATGAACATTTAAAACAAGAAGTAACTTAAATCATCTTTAATATGTAAATTCTATTTACGCCTTCATAAATAGTAAATAAAAAATCTTTTTTGTCATTTTCTCTCTTTTTTGCTATATTGAAATTTTGTACAAGTTAAACACGATTTCCAGCCTTATTTTGTACAAGTTATAACGTGTACAGGCAAAAATTGTACAAGTTATAACTTGTATTTTTAGGTCGTACAAGTTATAACATGTACAAATATTTTGTACAGGTTATAACTTGTACAAAATTACAACTTGTACACAACATATATATGATTTCATTGGTAGAAATTCACATCTGACACAAAAAGTAAATGACACAATTATATGTCATATAAACTCCATAACAGAAAAAATGTCAAATATGTCGTTCATAGACTTAAGCATCAAAGTCTTTGAGTACAATATTAAAATCATTACAAAAATAAAAGATACAAGCTGTTTTGTAGGATTGTTTCTAAAGAGCTTAAGGAACAGAAAAGGTTTTTGAAGAGACTTGAAGATGAAGGAAATCTAGAAGAGTATTTAAAAACAGAGCCAAATTTTATGTACTCTCTTCTCTCTGACCCACGTGTTTCTGAAGAAGAGGCTAACAAAATGGTCACAGACCTATTTATGGCTGGCATTGAAACGGTAATTTTGTAAATATGTTTTTAATCTATTGATTTTGAACCTATTTGTTTATTCATAAAAAAAAAACAAAAAACAAGCTTATACTCTCCAGTTTGTAGTTTGTGAGTGTGGTCTTTCTGGCGGCCTCTATTATTATTAGTGTCTTTAACGTGCATGTGGTATTGCTCTCTCAGTACATGCCAGGAAAATTATTGGCGATACCTTCCACTTCCAAATTGATTTACCCTGATATCTTTTTTTGAGCGTTCATTGGTCTGTATAACTGATCTTTGGCCATCAGAAAATCGAGTCTTCATTCTGTACGAATAAAAACCTATAAAAGGATTTACAATTGATAACATCGCGTAACACGCATATTTTATAAAATATAATTTAGCAATCGAATTTTAAATTGTTCTATAAAAGTAGCAAATGGAAGAAAACATTCAGTTTTCCTGGCAAGCACGGCACATTTTTTGCGACTGGCATCGCAAAACTGGTTCATGAAATCCTTATACCTTGCGAGGAACGAACCACAAACAGTGGTGTTAGTAGTAGTCCAATACGTTTTATGTTTATTCACATAAAAAAGGAAATCTTTAAATTCAATGCGTGCTCAACGGGATACTGTGGTTTCATCATTATTCGCAGGGTATCAATTTCATGGTTTTCGTGGCCGGCCATGACCCACGAAATTTTATTACCCACGAAAAAGAAATTTAACATTGACCTGTATGCTGAAGACTTCAGAAAAACGAATTTAAGAATCCACGAACTGGTCTTTTTTCATCAAACCACGAAAATTGGTACCAACGAAAATAAATGAATCCACAGTATCTTAAACACGAAAAATAATTCATTCTTGAGGGTATTCTGAATGAACTGTGAAATTGGTTAAGAAAATTAAGAAAACATTTTTTTTAAACATTTTGCAGACATCCAACTCAATTTGTTTGGTATTGATCGACCTTTGTTTACATCAAGATAAACAACAGAAACTTTACGACGAAATTCAACAAGTCGTCGGTGAAAGCAAGACTTTGACAAAGGAACATCTAGCTCAAATGTCTTATTTGAAGGCTTGTTTCAAGGAGACGATGAGGTAAGAATGGATTAATGGATTACATGTAGGTTCTTTAATTTCTATAACACCAGACTGAGTTTTTTTGCATACTCTTCACTAGAAACTGTATCTTTGAGATATGGACGGTCCGTACTGATCACAATTGCCTTAGCTACATGCATGAACCCCAACTTAACCATACAGACGAAAACAAAACTTCCGAATTTCGATCCTGATCATATGATCAAGAAGAAAAAATAGAAATAAGCAAAGACAAATCGGAGAAAGTGAAGATCGCAATGATGGTGGCTTGATAAAGTCATTTCAAAAGATGTGATGGGTTACACCAGGTAAACCAAACGTAAAACCGTATATCAACCTTATTTTTTGTTCGCAGATATAGTTAAAACCCTTTTAATTTACACATTTCAGGGTTGCCGTACATCCAAGGTATGCTAAGGGTGTTTTGGCCCCTTTTTCAAAAGTGACAAACTTCTTTAAAATGTTGGTTTTGTTACTCTATGATGATGAAAGTTAAACATCATGTACATGTACGTGACAATTTGTTGAAAAATACAATACCAAAACGGGCAAAAAAAAACGACCAAGAAACATCCTTGTAAAACAAGAATATGCCAACAGACATAATGCCCAATCTCGCAACATTTATTTTTTTCCTCAATCACTTAACCATGAAGTTGTTCCAAGAGTATTATTTATGGACTTTAACCATTCTATATGTGGTATTTCATGCAGAAAATATAGGTCACAGCCAGCATCTGAAGCATACATTCTGCCTAGTATCACTAGGTGTACCTACCATACCAATATAGTTGATGTGACACTTGTCAGTGAGTGGGAATAGACTTTAACCATTCTTCTGAAAGTGGTCATTCATGCGGGAAATAAAGGTCAAATCCAGCATCCGAAGCATGCATTGTGCTAATCATCACTAGGTGCACCTACTAAACCAATATGATTGATGTGGCATTTGCAAAAAAATCGGAATTTGGAAATATGGGGATTTAGGACGGACAAACGGACGGAAGGACGAACAGACGGAAGGACGAACGGACGAAAGGACGAACAGACAGACGAACGGAACTGAACACTATATTCTCCTCTTCTTTCGTAGATGGGGCATAATAAAAAAAAACCTAGAATATGATAATTCGATCATAATTTATGGGCAATTGGAGAACATGCAGTTTCACAAGTAATATCATCAAAACACAAACTTTTGTCGAACATGAACTACTACTCCGGGGCACCTGAGTTCACTTTCATTACGACTGGAGTTCGCGTTGTTTGCAATTAGTTGTTTTAATAGTTTTGTCGGGTTTGTTTGTTGTCTGTTTCTTCATGCTGTTCTTGCTGGTATTAACTGGTTTTGTCTTTGCTCTTTCAGACTATTGACGTTCGGATGCCCCCGATGGTACCGCTGTTTCTTCCACCCTTTAACATTACTTAAATATAATTGAAAAAACCTATAGAAAACCCCTTGCATTTTGTGCTGCCAAAAAGGCGACAAGTATATTTATTTATACGCAAGACTTCCAATTACTGATATTTGATTATGAACTGAAATCGAGGTGAAAGATGGTGGCTAAAAGTAGAGTCTTTTTATGATTTTAGACTCCATTACCCTCTTTTGGGTGGCCCAGCTCGATATTTAGAGAGTGATTTAGAAGTTGGTGGATATCTTTTACCAAAAGGAGTAAGTTAGGAGGCGAATATGGTTTTGAATTAACATGTGCAATAAATGTGATATAAGAAGAACAATTATAGACAATAATTAATAATCAATCCAACATGCAACCTTAAATGATTCAATAACAATTTGTTAATGTTAAGGCGAAATCAAAAGCTATATCATTAATTTGACAGTATACAGTAAATGATATTGAACTTCAATATCTAATTTTCCTAATTGTTGAAAAAGGAAAAACATATATATAAAGCAACACAACACATTGCATAAATAAATACAGAATGTAGAACATATTCGGTAAAGCAGAAAAACACCTTTTATTTAGTGTAGAGATCAAGAAGGAAAGATTTATTTCAAAATTTATTAAGAAAAAAAAGTATATATTCAACCATTGAGGTATGTTTATGTTGTACATACGGTATTTCAGTGGTGAAACATACTTTATTGTAGATTAATTATAATATTTTTTCTACTTGAAAAAAAAAACGGAGCTGCATAAACACCCAATCAAACCTTCAATTAAATTAAGACGTGATAAAAAGAAAAAAAGCAAAAAAAAAAAAGAAAAAGAAAAACACAAATAAAAAAAAAATGTTTTCATTGCATATTAACTAATTGTAAATAAAGCAGATAATTTGCTTTACTTCCCTGACTATTGCTGAATTAAAAGTACAAAAAAACTTTTGTTTACTTATTTGTTAGCTATATACCGGTAATACCGTAT
Source organism: Arcuatula senhousia (assembly GCA_963971305.1). Taxonomy (NCBI): domain Eukaryota; kingdom Metazoa; phylum Mollusca; class Bivalvia; order Mytilida; family Mytilidae; genus Arcuatula; species Arcuatula senhousia. Next base: position 80,227 of record CAXARO010001398.1, read on the forward strand.
TTCGTTGGTGGTTTTCTGTGCTTGTGAAATTGGTTCCAGTTTCGGTACCAACATTTGTGATTTTATGCTGTGTCCTTAATGTTCTTTTAAGTTTTGGGAGATTGTCTCTAAAGTTTTTATAGAGCGGAAAGTGCGTCCGATACACATTGTTTTATGCGGTATACCCGTAAAAATGAAAAACAGGAATCATAACAATAAAACGGTATGTTTATATTTAATAAAACTATGATGTCTACTAAAGTAAAAACTGCACTATCCAATTTTCTTCTGAAAGAAAAATGTCCGTTGCATGTTTCTTTGCTACATAACAAACCGTATTATTTCTTTTGTTTTTGCATATGTCAACTGTATTTTCGCTACATGTAGCATAGTAATTCGGTGCTCAAATTGTATCATCATTTCGTCGTAACGAAGATGAGTTAAGCTTTCGTAACCCTTGTCTAGGGAATATGGTGTATACCCTTCTTGCTGTGTTTTTTTAATTAAATTTTACCTACAATACCCCTTGTTGAAATTTTGTTTTCATTTTATATATAGACATTTGTATCTACATCGGGGCCGTCAATGTGTGCAGATGGAAGATTTTTTCCTTCACCGTCAGACTATTTACCTGAAAGATGGTTACGAGAAACGGACGATGAGCTAGCCACTGGTAGAATATATCCCTTTGCGCTGACACCTTTCGGTTTTGGACGTAGAAGCTGTCTGGGACAGCGATTTGCTGAAACTGAAATTTACATAGCAATAACAAAGGTATAGGTTGAATAATTGTAATAAATGTCCGAAAGTCAAATCACTTGCTTACAGGTGACACAAGTCTAGTATGAGCTCAGAACAAAAAATCATGAGACATATCTGAAAATAAGAAGCACATTTAAGGGGGTACCCAGGCACTTAGGCTAAAATGAAATTATGTCATTTAATTTTCCTGAAAACTTGCAAAAATATTAAGTTTGAATAAATAAAATCAATCACATAATCTTAAGAAATTCGAACGATAGGTTTCTCGGGAAAATTTTTGTTGAACATAATGGAGTTTTAACATTTCCCATTTTGATCACTGAGAAGCATTATAATCTGATGAGTCTTGAATAGACGAAACGCGCGTCAGGCGTAGTAAAATTTATTGTCTGGAACTTTGTTGTCATTTATATTTTAAACACCCGTGAAGTTTAGCACTGCTGGTGGAGTTTTAATTCCCCGAGGTTAGCCCGCTCCTGCACCAACACTTTTGTGTTGGAGAACAAATCAAACCTTTAAATTATCCGTTTAAATTTCAAAATTGTCTAATCCTACCCCAGACATAGGTTGGTCATCTTAGTAAGAATTTGGTTCCCCAGTTTGGTATTTTTGGTTTTATTTTACTATGCTTTTCATAATCATATAGTGTTTGGAATTTTCAATAATTTTGGTAAAGCGCCTCTGATGAGTCTTGAATAGACGAAACGCGCGTCATGCGTAGCAAAATTTATTGTCTGGAACTTTGTCGTCATCTTTATTTTGAAAACATCTGCATACAACCCTTCTTTCCCCACCCACAAAATAATTACTTCGTAAACATTTATAACAAAATATTAAAGAACCAGTTTATTTTAGAATTTCTATTTATTAGGTTAGTCAGAAGTTCAAGAATTGATTTTTATAATTGTCTTTTAATACAAGTATATTTTGTTCTTCAGATTTTACAAAACTTTAGAGTTTCGTTGCCAGATGGTGTGAAAGAAGTCGAAACCAAAGTCCTATTATTCAGAAGTCCAGTAAAGAAAGTCATCGTTAACTTTAAGGAAAGATAATATTTTTAACATAGGAGAAAGTCCTATGAACCCTGTCTGAACAATATTTCAATCTTTGACTCAGCAAATGATTTTAATGACATAATGTGTACATGTATATATATATATTGTTTGTTTGCAAGATTTTATTCTTTTCTTGTGTTACTCAATAATAGTTAAAATTAGGCGTGTGTCATAATTAGCTGCATTTTTCAAGTGCGAGGGGCTCCTGGATGTAATTCCACGCCCCTCAAAAGACTCTTTTTATTTAAACAGCTCACAAACGGTTTATATTTCTCCCCTAGACCATTTACATGATATATTTTATTATTCCCTTTTAAAGGGTCCTTTCCTTATTAGCTTATGAAGACTTGCATGGGGACACATATTCTGGAAACTTAATGCGTTTTAAACGTAGTGTCCCTCTAGAAGTCTTGGCTCTATAAGTTCAAAATATCTGACACATAGAGATATCGAGAATTAACTATCACTCCAAGGAACACGCGTATCGAGCCAGGCAATTTTACTAACACTTTATATGGGAGAATAGAGTCTGAAGATTTTTACTAACATGACGTTAAGGATTTTTCATAACCCTAATTTTATGTCGCATGGAAAGCCATAGTGGATCTCCGCATTAACAATTTATTTACAATTGATGTCAATGTGGAAATTTTAAGTTCCACGAGTTCGACAATTCCATAATTTGACGAACGTACAATTTATATTTCGAACGAGCGCAGCCTAATTGATTTTAAAGAAAAGTTATTTCATTTGATTTGTTGTGATAAGTATAATTAAAAGTTAATGCAGTTGATTATAAAAGAAATCTGTTGTGGAGTTTAGTCAAAATAACCTTGATCGATTCGCGTGTTCCTATGAGTGACTAAATATAATCAAAAAATTTAAACCAATTTGACTCGATAATAATTGGTACCTTATACCCCCTTCACATATACGAGATTTCCTTACGAGTTCTTACGAGTTTTCAACTCGTATTCGGTCGCAAAGACTCGTAAATCCCTCTTTTTTACTCGTTAACAGGTCTTTCTAGCTCGTGTGAAATCGTAAGAACTCGTGAAAGTTTTACGAGGATTTTTGACATGTTGAGTTGAAAAAACAACAATGTCATAATTTAACTCGTAAACACATCGCAAGTAACTCGTAAACAACTCGTAGAGATCGTAAATGACTCGCCGTTACTCGTAACTAAGTCGGGAAGACCTCGCAAAGGAATTCTTTTACGAGTGGTTTGCGAGTTAGTTACGATATCATTTCCAATATCGCAAATCACTCGTAAAGACGTCGTAAAGGCACCGTAACATGCTCGTTAACACTTTAAAAATAAAATCCATATCGTCTCTGGACGGGAGTGCGAAAAAATTCTGCACAACTGACGAAATCGTGACAACTCGGAAATAGATCGTAAAAGGTTGGCAGAAAATCTCGCAAGAACTCGTAAAACTATAAATTTTGAAAATCGTAACAACTCGTAAGAGAATATCGTATATGTGAAGGGGGTATTAGACAATATAGGGCAAAGATTGTTGATGTTCGCTCCCTCGATAATTACAATCAAGTCGAAATCCAAAAGATGCCGAGCTTTACCAATGAACAAGTCCAATCTAAATATCATGAACCATCTGATTTTTATCGACCAACACAATTGCTTTAGAACAGTCAACCACAATCTTCCTATAGAATCTTGAAGGTGGCGTAATACACCATGTGAAAATAGAACATGCACCTTATGTGCATGAAGCAAATTAAATCGGCGACGAATTTCATTACCTTTTTATTATCAATACGCCAACAATTTCTCGAATTAAATTATAGAAAGGCCTGATATCATTAAGTTAAATCATTTGATGAACAGCAAACATATTCCAACTTTAAACAAACTCTTTAAGTTTATTAGAGTTATTCTAAAAAAAGATAGATTATCCTGGGTAGCCTAATTAATACCTTTTTTCTTTATTGATGAATTGCCAACATTGTAGATGCATATTGTGTGTTTTCTCTGTGTACATGTACCTCCATTTCTGCCTGCAACTTTGAATATTGTGTTATTATTTTTGTATGAACTGTGTGCTTAATCTCTGTGCCATTGTTTATGGCTCATGAGAAATAAAGATATATATACAGAAAAAAAGTAAAATAGATACAAAAGAACATAAAAAAGGAGAATTTTGATTGCCTTCTTATGCGCTTCTTTCTTTGTCTGTCATCATTAAATCTTGTATCACGAACATGTATGTGTTTTGTTTGACAATTTCGTTTTATCCTATTCCGAATACATTTAGAGAAGTTCATCAGATTCAAATTTCAATGTCGTAAGTCTTTTATTTTATGTACGTGTTTTTTTCGTATTTTTTATACTAGGTCTGTTCGCTTTTTCTTCGGAATGGTGCATTAGCTTGGTTGTTGCTGCAGTCTTTACATACTCTGCAACCTCTTTTTTACTTCAACTTTTATAATTCATTACGGTTTAATAAATGTTAAGCAAGGTGGAAATTAAAAGTTTTTAACATGCTAAGTAAAGGGACATGATAGGTTACATGCGACACTCTGTATTAATTCATGCCGAGCTTTACCGATGACAGTCCAATATGAAGATGATGAACCAGATAATTTTAATTGCACAATGTTAGAAGCTATTCTTGTAAGAAACAAAGAGGGACCAATGGGGGCATTCGATTGTCATAATACAGATGCCAAAACGGATAAAAACGGTTAGTTTGGTTTTGCTGTATATCGATATTCAAGAAATAACCTCTCATCAGCAGCATTATAATCAAAACGGAAGATCAAAAACCAAAAGTATTGAACGAAAAGTACTTATATTTCTAAAAAGTTCGAACAAGGCAGCAAATTCAGCATCGAGGATGTCTACCATGTTCAGTACAAGGAAAGAAACCTGGTGTTTTAAAAAAATAACAAACGAAAAAAAATCTTAAACAAGTGTCAGACGACTTTGCTTGTGATTGCCCTCGGGGACTTCAAAAGTCCGAATGAGCAACGACAAAACTAGAAAATACAAACGAACAGCACAAATTAACGAAACTAAAAAAATCATCCGAACAAAAATAAACAACGCGATCTCAAGTCGGAACAAGAGAGAACTCAGGTGTCCCGGAAGAGTAAGCAGTTCCTGCTGGCTATAGCACACCCGTTGCGCTGCCAGTTTCCAATTCAGTGTGTCAAATCCGGTAAAGGAGGACAAACAAAATCCCATGACAAACCAACATTTGTGCTCATCTAAGAGATAGAAATACCATATTTGACTATGAGCTCATGATGTCTTTTGTAAAATTTCTAGAGGAAAGACAGTAACTGGGGAGCAACATAGCCCTGTGTTAACATTTTGTTTGTGTCAAACGTGACGCTTTGCCAAAGAAATCGACATAAGTCCCACAAGCTTCGTAGTAACAAATCAATTGTGATACGTCAACTCAAATTATTTAGATTCTTTACTAACCACCTTTAATTTATTATTTTTGGTAAGCCTTTTATATAATAATGGAGGCATAAGCTCGGCATGAAATTTTGTAATTAAAATTTGGACCTTGAGCACATAGTGTTATCGGGTATAGTTTATCGCTTGCAAATAAAACTGTTAAAATATCAACGTTGTTTGATTTTTTTTTTACAAAAGGACAGTATGAGAAAATGGTAGACAACAGACTAGGATTAGACCGATGTCTATCATTTCCACCTGTCGTTCTTTTATTGTTAAAAATCACGAACAGGAACAAAAATGTTGAATGTCTTTAATTTGCCACTGTTATTAAACGATTATCGAAAATATCTCGTATTGAAAGCAGTTTTAATTCTGATTTTTTTTATGGTAAAATTAAAATTAAAAACGAAAGAATATGGAATATATATGTGCCAAAAAGACACGATCCACATGCGTTAAAAGTTAACCTTGAATCATGTGAATACCCTGAAGAAGCTGGAAATTAACTTTTTCATCGTTTTCACTAAAAATCAAGTGCAGAAACATATGTTTCATTTTTTTGTTGCAATATCATTGATTTGAGTGTACAGCAAACAAATACTTTAGTGAATAGACAATTGACTTGAATGAGGACTGTCACCACCGCAAATTACTATCGTATCCGGTTTTAGTTAATGTCAATATGCGTTATTGATCTAGCGATGGACTTTTCAAACATTAAAGCTGTGACTGTTTGATTATTTGGTCATAAACCCGAAATTATATTAATATGTTTAATATCAACTCACACGAAATAAGATCAAATAGATTTTTATATAGAATACACATGTTTCATCCAGTCCCGGACTGGTATTGATGGTCAGCGTTTTCTCTGCTCCGATTCCCCCGATATGAAATGAAACAGCACAGATGGAATCTCTTTTTTGCGCTCATATGATGGAGTTCCGCGTCTCAATTGAGGAATAAAATCGTTAAAAATTCAGAATATAAGATTTGAATGACCCAATTCCCGAAAAGACATGGACACTTTTGATGCAAATGTGAGCCGTTGTGATCTCTTCCTAAAAAAAAAACCCTCGTGGGGCTCACGTGCAAAATCTCACGAGAGGGTGCCATCAACCATGCGACCCAACGATTACCAGTTGACCAAGCGAAATATCACACATGTCATATGATCTGATCAGAGCGAATCAAAATAAATATTTTATATGAGTATATAATATATAAAGATATTGCACGCTGACATGGCTGGCGTCCCCCTGCTTTCTCATTTGGGAAATTATAGTGGTAATAATAATTTCTATTTTTATAGTTATTATATCAAATCAAAATATAGTTACTTAGTAAACTTACACTGTCCTGAAAGTGTTTAAGAAAAAAAAACCGGTAATCGTGTAATTCCAATTGCAACGAATTTCCGAACAATAATTTAAGCTTGACGCTGTCCTTATCTATAAAGATTCATACAAAGCGCTTCAGGGGGCTCGAGGGTCTAAATTTGAAATTATAGATTTTTCTGTAATTTGGCACATTAATAGTCCTTTGTGAATCGATCAAAAATATGCAATAAACAAGAGGCTCCCAGGAGCCTAAATCGCTCACCTGGTCTTGATGTCAACCCTATATTTTGTAGAGCTAAATGAGCTGAACATTTAAGCAAGCAACAGTTTTTTCTATATCTACTATTATTTTCATTCTATAGGCCAAAAACACGAAAACCCGTTATTTTAGGGGCCATACACCCCTATAAGGGGTCATCTGACAACTTCAACCCTTTTGGAGACAGTTGTAGAGCTTATGCGCAGAACATTTAAGCAAGCAACAGCTTTTCTCTATCTGCAATAGTTTTCATACTATAGGGCAAAAACATGAAAAAAACGCTATTTTTCACCTTTAAGGGGCTGTAACCCCTATAAGGGGTTATCTGACAACTTCAATCCTATGGAGACTTTTGTACAGCTAAATTAGCTGAACATTTAAGCAAGCAACAGCTTCTCTCTATCTGCAATAGTTTTTATTCCATAGGCCAAAAACATGAAAAAAACATTATTTCAGTGGCCGTAACCCCTATAAGGGGTCATCTGACAATTTTGACCCTATGGAGACTTTTGTAGAGCTAAATGAGCTGAACAATTAAGCAAGCAACAGCTTTTCTCTATCTGCAATAGTTTTCTTTCTATAGGCCAAAAACATGAAAAACATCATTTTAGGGGCCGTAACCCCTGTAAGGGTTCATCTGACAACTTCAACCCTATGGAGACTTTTGTAGAGCTAAATGAGCTTAACATTTAAGCAAGCAACAGCTTTTCTCTATCTGCAATAGTTTTCATACTATAGGACAAAAACATGAAAAACGCTATTTTTCACCTTTAAGGGGCTGTAACCCCTATAAGGGGTCATCTGACAACTTGGACCACATGGAGACTTTTGTAGAGCTTTTAATGCTGAAGCAGTAAGGTGGCATCAGATTTCATCTATCTCTTATACTTTTTGATTTACAAGCCAAAAACAGTAGTCTGACCCCCCTGGTCTATTTTTAGCAACGGTGGCCATGTTTTTCGACGAATCAAAAATCCCCACATCAGTTTTGTGGGGGATACCCTAAGGTACCATCAGACCAAATTTGGTTTGAATCTGTTCAGCCGTTTCAGAGGAGAAGAAGTTTGAAGAAAAGTTAACGACGACGGACGACGACGACGGACGCCAAGTGATGGCAATAGCTCACATGGCCTTTGGCCAGGTGAGCTAAAAATAGGGGTCGTCGTTCATTTAAGCCCGCTATTAAGGTTCATTAAATAGACTATTTCCCATCTATTTATATAGATTATAAAGGATAAATGATAATTAAAACCTTAAAAATGCTTTAGAAAAAAATCTAAACAACTGAATTTCTTCAAATTTGCAAAGAATGTGTGTTTTAATGCATTCTTCAAATTGAACCAATAAAATATGGGGGTCACCGTACAAATAAAAAAATGAAATTTAAAAACTGTTGGAATTTTGGCATTTTTCACACAAAATATAAAGAAAATGAGGATTTCAATGTAAAACATAGCATACAGAAAGAACTGAATAATAGAATTTCTTCAAATTTACACAGAAGCTGTGATGTTAAATGAAATCAGTGACGATGCTACAGACATTGGGTGGATTTACCGATACAATACCGCTGCGCAAAAAAGATGCGCAAATTTAGACCCGCGAGCCTCCTTAAGCAATTTTAGTAGGGAGATTCAATGGAAATCATGAATACTATTACCAAAAGAAGAAGACAATAGACCCAAAATTATCCCACACAAAAAAACAAACAAAAAAAAAAACTAAGCGCTAAAGCGTTTAAAGGCAAGCGAAATATATAAGAATTATAATAGATTTATTCTCTGTTAAAGTATATTGTTCAAAATGTTTGCGAAATGTTAATTTTGGTGAGCGACGAAAGGATTGTCATGCAGATGCCCTCAAATTTAAAGTTAATGAACACAATTGCACACACAAGACATGTATCGTGTTAAAACGGTATCGATTGAAACACCCCTTCGATTAAAATGAACTCGTCCCAATGACGTGTATTGTATACTAAATTTATGAATGGAGAAGATATTTGTCTTGCATTACCCAATCAAATTACAGCAATATTTATACGAACAAATCAAGTAATAGATGAATACATAATGTATATTCTATCGCCTTAAACTAAATAGTTCCTCATGCAAGATGCAAATGAATAAATAAAACTCGTGCCAGTCATATAAAATGCTAATAAAAATGGAGACTTATAGAAGTGTGTATCATGTTAACAAATATTGAAAAGTAATATAGAAAATAAAGCATTTTATTCCAGACTGGATGCAGGAAGATCACTCCGTCTAGACGAAAAAAAAAACGCGAAAATCATCACTACTCTATAGACTCCATAAGGCTTCGCTAGCGCTTGCCTAAAATTACCATTGATAGGTCTTTAATATAGAGGCGTTAAAATGTTGCTATTCCGAAACGATAAACTTAATTAAGACGAAAACAAACCACATGATAAAAACACACACACAACAATTGAACTAAAATAAGCAACGCAATTTATTGACAAGAGCAGAGGTGTGCAAAAGGGATAATCAAACATCATCATATCGAAATGACAGACAAAATCGGTAGACAAATATTATCCATATAACAACTAAACCGCATTCAAGTTGAAACAAGTAGAACGGAGAATTGATTCGTGTGCTCCAAAGATAAGGAGTTCCTGCTTATTAAAACACATCCATCACGTTCATGACGTTGCCAAAGATCAATTACATATAAGTTTGGGTCACATACAGCAAAGGACAACACTCTATAAAATAACTTCAAAAAGGAGATAGGAATTCCATGTTTGTCCATATGTGTGTGCTTGTTTAACTTTGAAGTCCTCATCGTTTATAGTTGTTTATTGTGTAAAAATAAATTAAAAATTTTAATTAATAACGATAATATATCCACACGTCAACTTTAAGGTCGATATACGTGTACATGTAATGCAAATGATATATACATCTGGAAAAAAAGTTAAACACCCCTAGACTTTTTGTGCTTTTCCATTATTTGAAATAATTTCTAATTTTCATGAGTTTGGCAGTTTGGTCAGTTTTACTTATTCAATATGTGACTCACTGCCCTTGTTAGCTTTCGGTTAAAAGCACATTTTCGCATTGAAAAGCGGGAGATAACTCTTAGGAAATAAGACACAAAACTGGTAGTAAAAAAAATCAAGGATTCCAGTAGCCATTCTTGCGGAAGGTGAACATACTCGAAATTGACTCTTTGACGATACAGTATCCTTTGATTATGATTTGAGCTTGAGGGGACCATACTTTTCAAAGACCATGTGTATGTACAAAAGCCATCATTTTACATGTCGTGTTATGTACATAAAATCAAAGCGCTAAAGCGTTTAAAGGCAAGCGAAATATATAAGAACTATAATAGATTTATTCTCTGTATATTGTTCAAAATGTTTGCGAATTATTAATTTTGGTGAACGAAGAAAGGATCGTCATGCAGATGCCCTCAAATTTAAAGTTAATGAACACAATTGCACACACAAGACAGTTATCGTGTAAAAACGGTATCGATTGAAACACCCCTTCGATTAAAATGCACTCGTCCCAATGATGATTTTATGAATGGTGAAGCTAGAATCTGAATCCATGCATTGACCAATCAAATGAGAGAAATATTTATACGAACCAATCAAGTAATAGATGAATACATAATGTATATTCTATCGCCTTTAACTAAAAAGTTCGTCATGAAAGATGCAAAGGAATAAATAAAACTTGTGCCGGTCTTATAAAATGCCAATAAAAATTGAGATTTATAGAAGTGTATATCATGTTAACAAATATTGAAAAGTAATATAGAAAATAAAGCATTGTATTCCAGTCTGGATGCAGGAAAATCACTCCGTCTAGACAGAAAAAAACGCGAAAATCATCACTACTCTATAGACTCCATAAGGCTTCGCTGGCGCTTGCCTAAAAATCGTTTTGTTTGTTATAAACATGTTAATTTGTGCTTAGCAGTGCATATTTTAGTTTGCAATACAAATTTGCAAAGACTGTACGTTAATTAATGTTTAAAAGGTGTTTTGAAAATCTATGATTTTAAAAAGTCATGGGGGGGGGGCTTAACTTTTTTCCAGGTATATAGATTAACTGACATGTTGACAGTGCACATGCATGGTGATTCACGAAAAACCAGCCAAATCAATTCATCGACAAAATGTTACAACTTGATCAAAGAGGAAACCCACACTTTAAAGGTGGAGTATCCTGTTTCAGTTTAATGTCAATATCTAAAACGGCTGTAAAGCTGTGACCCACTATCTATTGTTTAATACACTCAAAATTTGAAAACAAAATCTTTTTATTTTATGACAAAAAACATCTGAACAAATATAACAATAAATTTGTATTGTCACATATTGTAATATCGGATGTTCAAATTGAAGAATGATTGCACTTTAACAATTGGAATGTAATCTCAATAATTATCAAAAGCATAAATTGTACATGTACATTATCACAAGTATGGAAGACTTTTATACATATTTTTTTATGATTTGATGTATAAATACCCCAAAAACGATCTATATTTGACCCCAACACTCTATCGAATAAAGAAAGAAAAAAAAAATAAAAACAAAAACAGATCTGTAATTCTTTAAAGATGAGGTCATGAAAGTTTATAATGAAAAAAAAAACTGTCAATAAAATAACAAACAAGTAAATCTGTGAGCTTATGCTCACGAGTGATACCCCCGCTCCCAAAACCTAAGTTAAACAGAATGTAGACTACCTAGGAGCATGAAATTGGTATACACCACATGGTACTATAGGATAAAGCTGTTTACAAAATATCAGACCTCTATCTCATGTAGTTGCTTGGGAAACTGTGACGGAAATAAAGCATTTATGTCGGTTATGTGTAAAAACCTAAGTATTCGGTAAACAGGAAGTAGACTACCTAGGAGCATAAAATGGGTATACACCATATGGTACTATAGGATAAAGCTGTATACAAAATATCAGACCTCTATCTCATGTAGTTGCTTGGGAAACTGTGACGGAAATTTTGCATTTATGTTCATTATGTGTAAAAACCTAAGTATTCGGTTAACAGAAAGTAGACTACCTAGGAGCATAAAATCGGTATACACCATATGGCACTATAGGATAAAGCTGTATACAAAATATCACACCTCTATCTCATGCAGTTGCTTAGAAAACTGCGACGGAAGTTTTGTTACGGACGGACGGACGGACGGACGGACGAACGGACGGACAAGGGTAAAACAGTATACCCCCCTCTTCTTCGAAGCGGGGGTATAATGAGAGTTCACATTTAAAATCCGGACAAGAGTTCATGTAAAAAATGATTATGGTAGCGAATAAAATGTTTCATTACCCCAAGCTGTGCAGAATCTCAGCAAGATACTATAAGTACCCGTGCTTAATCCTCCTATTGAATGTGTCATAAATGGAAGCTGATATCTCTGATCAGTTAAAGCTCCCATCTATTGAGAGGAGATTAACTTGTTGTACGGAGGAAAAAAATTCCTACCATAAAAAAAAATACATGTTGAAAATTTCACATTGGCAAAATAGCTGAGATATGGTATTTATACAAAAGAAAGTGTGCAATTTTACTGCCAAAGAGGTGTTTAAAACATAAGATAACAAAATTCTATAGAGATTTAAGAAGTACCAAGATGTGTTCCTGTTCAGCTTGGGGTAACGGTACATTTTATTTGCTATAATTAGCGCAATTTTTAAGAGAAAACGTTAAAGATTTGGAATAGTTGTAGCATTTGATTCCAAAGTTAGAAAACCGATTCCAAAGTTAGAAAACGAACAATGATGCCTTCTACGTAAATTCGTCACATTTGGGTCTTCTCATGAAGGAATCCGTGCTCCCGGTTAAGTACTAATTACTAATTTCGAGAAGAATATGCCGATTTCCGATGATAGATCTCATTGTTTAGGATATACAAATGTATAGCAATCCAGATACCAAAATCGTATTTGACAATAATGATTGTGTTGCAAATAGGACAAACCTTAAGTAACATGTAACAAATTAAGGCACAACCCTGAAACTTGTAGAAATACTTGGTAGAACTCCTGTAGCAATGGATGCTAAAACCCTTGCCATCCCGGATAGAAAAAATCGGAATAATCTTTACTATATTTGGTTCTTAGTGCCGATCCTTCTTTAGCCGGCCATTTATAATACGTCACTTCCCCTCCGGTAAGCCAACCAATCCACCAACCAAAAGACCCGACTGTTGTTATTGTGTGATCACATGACGCAAGCGTTGCAACGATTACCTCCCTTTTTGAACTATTAATATATTGTACACTAATATTTTTTGGCATGTGAGTCTGTGTCCATGGAATATCTTGAGTAGAGACTATGAAAACTGTATTGTTATACTTGTTTTTAAAGTATTGCACTGCTTTATTCAGGTATTCCGGAGTTGCTACATCATAACCGAATGAATGATTTACCATGTCACCCCTACGAATATGGACACCGATCAATGTAGTTAAATTTCGTGATATGTGTAGTCCAGCAAGTATGCCATAAAGGATTTTATTTGCCTCCTTTTGAATATGTTCTTTAAAAGTGAAGTCTCTTCGCAACTGGTCACTATAATTATAGAAATATTTCCAACTTTGTAAGTAAGTAGCTAAACGTATATTACGCGTGTTATTGAACTTAAAAAGGTTTGCATCAAAACCACAGTCTAAACTATCTCCTCTTACAAGAGCGCCTCTACATATACCCGTATCATCTCGAATAGAAACATGGGTTTTTAAATTAAAAATCTGATTAATCTCTGCTTTCGAACTTATCATCACCGTCATATTTTTCGCCATAGCGGCACCAAAATGGGCGGCATATTGGAAAAGTTGATTACCGAAGCCTCCCAGAAAGCTTGGACATAAATAGTAGTTTCTAGTATTATTTTTAATGTATTGCGTTGTTGTAGATATAATTTTCGATGTGGTTTTTGTATTCATGCTTTGTGTTGATGACTTTGGAACGATGGTCGTGGGTTTTAACGTTCCTGTTAAAGATGACTTTGGCATGACGATTGAAGCTCCTAACGTTGTCGCTGGCCTAGGTTTCGGTATAAGCAGGCTAAGGTTTCGTTGATATTTGACATTACTATATATAGACCTTAACCGTCCACTGATTATAGTCAGATCGAAAGACTTGCTGTAGTCAGTCTTGGATACAAAGAACATCACCGTGAATGTACAGACCAAAAATGGTAGCACCAGATCTAAAATGAAATGAGAGCTATGTTTCATTAAAGTGAAGACGGTGTAAAATTTATAATATCACTCAAAACAATCTTTTATTATAATAATGTTTATACTGGTCTTTTTCTTGCAAATTGTTCTGATTATAGAAGGATACAGATGGTTTAAACCATTCACGTCACTATATTTTACCCGGTGTTAAAAGCAACACGATGCAAGCACATGAAGTCATTCAATTATTAAGGCTTTTTGCAGTACAGTTTTTCCATATCTCGCAATTCGAGACATTTTTATGCTTCATGCAGAATTTAAGTGTGTGTTTGCCTCTTTTTAGGAAATTCTGTATGTGAACTCATCTAAAAGCGCATTCCACAATAGTCATAAGGTTTTGTTTCGTCTTCCTTTACCGGATTTGACGCACTGATGGCAACGCAATGGGTGTGCTATAGCAAGCAGGAAGTGCTTACTCTCCCGGAGCACCTGAGTTTACTCTCGTTTCGACTTCAGTTGTCGTTTGTGATTGATATTTTGTTATTTTTGTGTTTCCATGTTTTACATGTTGTCTGTTTTTGTCCCGGCCTTGTTGGTGTTTACTGGTTTTGTCTCTGCCCTTTTGGACTTTTGAAATTCGGATACCCCATTGGTATACGAAATAGACGTTTCAGTCTTCATGTTTAAACCAGAAGACACAAAGAGAATGCTTGTAACGAAATCTACTTCAAGGAGCGAAACTGGTATCTGTCACAATTAGGAGAAGAATATTTAAAGCGTCCATCAAAGGAAAAATACATGTAATAATAAATCCCTACAAAGTGCGGCACTATAAATTTGTATTTGCGTGACAACAGTACGGTTTTTGCCGGTTGCTTAAATGCATTGTGGGAAAAGCAGAGGAAAAAAGAAGACGATTCTAGCTTTTTCCAGGCCATTTTAGTTTATACATGTAGCATAATTTGATCGTGGTAAATACGTCAATTGATTTTAAAAATATACAAGAAATATCACTGGTCAATATTAGCACAGTTGAATGTTGTTTAATTGGCACAATAAAGATTGTTATCAAATTAAAAAAAAAATATCGTGATTTCGTTACACAACCATTTCTGTTCTTCTTTTGACAAATCTGAAATGTTTCAGATTTCTTTTAGCCATAGTTATAAGGATACGTTGAAGTATTTTTTTCTAAAAAAAAAAAAAAACTTTTTTTCGTGAATACTGTAAGGTTTGTTCGGGAACCTGTGACGGTTTTTGAGTGACATACCCTAAGAATGCGACGGTTTCCTGCTTATAATTAAGTTTTTACCAGCTTCGCCAAGGGCCAAAATAGGTCTATAGAAGTCACTCAGTCCGTCCGCCCGTAGCACTTTATGGGTGTC
Organism: Arcuatula senhousia; assembly: GCA_963971305.1. Taxonomy (NCBI): domain Eukaryota; kingdom Metazoa; phylum Mollusca; class Bivalvia; order Mytilida; family Mytilidae; genus Arcuatula; species Arcuatula senhousia. Next base: position 95,642 of record CAXARO010001398.1, read on the forward strand.
TTTCTTGTGTAATATGAATCTCAAAAAACAAACAGTAGATTTTTGAAATTTTACACAGTGTTTACAGATGTATTGAAGATCTGCACTTCCCCTTTTGGGGTCATTTTATAATTAGGCATTAAATGTGTAATGAAAACTTGTGTACAATTTTGAAAAAAAATAAAGATTCTAGGGACATATTCAAATCATGAAGTTAATAAACTTAAGGTGAACAGGCTTAATCACTTTAAAAGGTTAAGGATTCTGGAGACATATTAATAAACTTAAGTACTTAAAAAAAAACCTGTTATTTTTGTTGCTGAAAGAAGGGACTAGTCAGTACATAAGGATGTCTTATCGCAGAGGCATAGCCGTATTTACCTGATTCTATACAATATAGCGTCCGTTTTGTTTTTTTTGGAGGAAAACTAATTAATGAAATGCATGAAACCTCAAGACTTCAGTTTCCGTGATATCTTGACATCTCTTTCTCGCAAACCATGATGAATAGTGCAATTGGTGTGACAGGGAAAAGTATCATCCTCGAATGGCTTTGTGTCTCCCGGCATTTCCGCGATCCACAACTTCACTGTTCTTGTATGCTCATTTTATCACCCCTTTTAATGTTCATCTACCTACATGATAAAGCCGAGCTTGTGTTGCTTTTGAGAAAGGCAACTATTATTAGCTAATCAACTACATTCATTGAGTTTCTATCCTAATGTTCTACTAGTATTTATTATTTTAAATGTACCTATAGGCTAAGTGTACCAATGTGAACGTCTACATGTATATATTTAGGATGTATAAAATCGTTTTAGATTGATGAATATGTACAAATAGATGCATGAGGTTATGAAATAAAAATGGAAAACAACATTGCCTTAATAAAAATTGTTCGGAATTTTCACATCTATTTTATTGCAGTAATTTTTAAAGTTTGATATTATTCGACTGAATAATATATGAACGCTATTCATGTACGGATAATGATTTTTATATTTGATGCACGATTTCGTTATACAAATTTTAATGTTATAAAACTAAATTTAAAATACCCATTTATCGGTCTGTAGTTCATGTATTCTTTTTTAATAAAAATGCAATCAAAAACTTACATTCATTTTGAGAACGGAAAAAAAAACGTCGCTTCGTTCATAAAAACCGTCGCCTACACGCGTTAAAATCTTATATAGCAAAAGGAAATACACGAACAAACCTTACCAAAATAAAATATTTGGCTGGCAAATATGTTCTTCTGCTTTGTGACAGAAGACTGATGCCAAGTCATGAGTGTTGGTAAATAAGTAAAGTATATATAGGTATAGATAAACTTACCTTACGGCCGGTTTCTTGTCAAAAATCGTCGGACGGTAGAAAAACAAGGCTTTCAAGATGGAAATGTGACATTTTTCTGCTTTATTAAACTCTTTTATTGAAAAAATATATACCTAACGATTCGTTATATCACAGGGTAAAATGTCAATACATTTTCAAGACTAATTTCGTTCATTTATTCACTGATAATTGAGATGTTTTCATTTTTGTCGTATGTAAAATTTTCCTAGGTCCGCAAAAACCTTACTGTTGTCACGAAAAAAACATTTTTGTCGTGTCGCACTTTGTAGGGATTGATTTTTTCGAGGGAGATAATTAAAATGTTGAGATTACAAAAACCTTCTAGATCTGCCAAGGGTGAAGATGAGAGGTAGCGGATCGTAACCCTTGGCTAGCGAAGATGTTATTTTCATACTACGAATGTACTTTCAAAAGATTTCATTTGAAAAAAAAAACTAAAAAAAAAAAAAAACAGAAAACATTATTTGCAAAGGAATGTCCATTCATGGTTAAGATAAAAATATGTATCTATAATATCACATTAAGGTAGAAATGTACGAACTCAGTTTAAATGTCATGATAATAAAAAAAATCCCTGAGGCAGTATGATTTATAATATTGATAGGCTGTTATCTTTATACTTGTCAATTTAAATCCGGACAGGAAAGTAAACAAACATTTTATACACACCCCGAGGATACTCATGATCTTGATCTATTTGATTATTTCTAAAAAAAAAGTATTTCCTCTCATTCTAATAATTTTAACAATGGCCACGATATCATTTGTATTTGGCTGGGTCTATATGAATAGGTAATAACAAAATTACCAAACTCCGAGGATCAATCTCAATGTCCAAGTGAAAAGACAAAACACGGAAGACATACCGAAATAGTTGTAGATCGCAATGGTCCTGACTTGGTACAGGCATTTCAAATGAAATGGTGGGTTAAACCAGGTTTGGTTTAAATACTGACGGAGATTTTGTTGATAAGAATGCTAGGCACTCAACCTTGTATGTGACCCATGAATTTTGGTTTGTCGACAAAATAAAAGCAGAAATAACTCCATTTATTACTTTTGGTCGGATCAAAGTACCTGCCGGATTTCACGGGTTATAAAATGGTGAATGTCGGGCGGGCAGGCGGGGAAGACATTTTCGTTACAGTTATCTCAGCAACTACTTATTACACTTGATACATGTATTTGTTTAACAGTCCCAGGGTGGAAGTTGTTATGTTGTAAAAATGTACCATTTTGTATAGATGCACTTTTAAAGTTCAAGTTGGTTAAATTACAATTTCTGTTAAGATTTAGATAAAAAATATTCTAGACACTTTTTCCCCACATATGTTTAAACAATTAAGCGCTAAAACCTTAAAAACACCAAAGGTCGTAATTCAAACACGTCAATCCCATAACCAGTCCAGGCACTTACTATTTGTTGTAATATTACTACGGAACGTAATATTACAACAAATGATAATATTATTGCAGGGAATAATATAAGGCTTAAATTACAATATTTTGTAATTTTTTATATTATTGTGTTTTGTAATATAGCGTTGGTAAATTACAGTATACAATAATATAAGGAAATCTTTGCTAAAAACAATCTTCGACCTCTTTTTAAATGAATGTTTTAAGATTTTTTTAAAGACTTAAGTGTGTTCAACAATACTACCAGCAAGAGAAAATTTTCATTTTAAAGGAACACACAAAATTTTTCGAATACATGGTGAAATATCACAATTTCCGTCTTTAACCTCAAACTATTTCTTTTTAATTCGTTTGTGGCCCTTCGGACTAAGCTTCGACGAACTATTAATCATTTATCTTTCTAAAAAAGTATAACATATCATTGTACATATCACCACGTTTTCATGAAAATTACTTAAACACTAAGTGGTGTGTCCATTTAGGGGAGACAAACATTGTTGTCTTGAATGATAAATATCGGTTATCTCCCCTATGTTATACGTTGAATGATTCGATTTTTTTCTCAATATAATTTCTCTGCAAAGAAAACGTTAAAAAATTAAGACATTTTCCGCTAAAAAAAATTACTACTTTTATTATTTATATTACTGTTTTTAAAATAGTATCAGTGACGGTCGACACGCGATCATTACATGCATAAGGTACATATGGGAAATGGGTACCCACATTCAAAAGTTGATCTATTTATCATGCTTGACTCAATAACTAAATAACAAAACAATAAATTTTGGAATAATAATACAGATAAATTGTATTAAACCATGTGCAGAAAAACATCAATGCATGAAAAAGGATGATGAATATATGTATTATAATACATAATTCGGTTTAGACCGGGTAATTTGGTTAGGCTGTAATATATACATATTTCAAGGAATAACCTCTCATCAGAGGCATTTGAATCAAAATATTGAAAGGTCAAAAACAAAAAAGTATTGAAAAAAAAAATACACAACCTCCAAAATGATCGAACAGAAAAGCCAAATCCAGCATCGATGATATCGATCATGTGCAGTACAATGTCAATATTAAAAAAAAAATCTGAATTTTACAATCGGACATTTCAACGACAAAAAAGTATTAAAATTTATTGGTAAATTGGATGATATAAATGTAATAAAATTAGCAAAGTTTTTAAGCGTAGAATGTTTTGAAAACCGTTTCTGGCTGATTGCCGAGCGGAATATATTTTCAATTCAATACCACAAAATTTGTGGCTTCTATACCATATGTATACTGCTCAGAAGAAAACGGGAAGATTACTTATGTTGTGATAATATTGATAAAATACGATGGAACATAAAACTACTAACTATATAATATTTACATGTTATTATTACATGATTAAACCCAAAACCCTACTTTTACTACTATTATAATTTGCCGTACATGTACAGGAAAAATGCAAAACAAGAAAGAGATCAACGAAAATTGAGAGTCATAAACATAAGAAAATTAATTTATTGCATGCAATCTTTAATTTCTTGGTTACTAACTATAAGTTAAAAGTCCCTCTGTATTTTTCATTCTCTTAATTAACCTGACTGAAACACATTCTAACTCCTGCAGCAATCAGTAAATTTGTACCTGCTAGAACAATTATCTTTAATTGAGAAATAATTAAAAATAATATGTTTAAAAAGAAAATTAAGAGACTTGCAGCAAGTCCAAAACAATTACTATAAATCAAACTTATGAATAGTTTTGGCTGTACTCATTTTTCACGCATCAAAAACATCAGCAGGTTGTGATCGGCAATAAGTGCGGTGCGTCTTTTTACCACAGAACACCACAGAATACCACAGAACACAGCAGAATACCACAGAATGCTATTAAAACACCACAAAACAGTTAAATAAACAGTTAGATAAATAGAAAATAAACAAAAACTAATAAAATTCTAAACGGGTTCACATTTTGCTTCAATCATTTAACGTTTTGATAAGTTATGGGCAATACACAAGTACCACAGAACACCTTACCGCTATACAACCAAAACTGCGTGCATTACTTCCATTGTCTAGATTAAATTTCAGATCTGTGTCAGTTTATCTTCTTTTTATTTAAATTTTATTACATTTTTGTAAGTAATCTCTCATAAATATGGATAAATACGATTTTTTGCTATTTTTTGTTACTTCTTAGTAATCATTGTAGAATGTAGTTGACTTGAAAGATGTATAGACCTACGTATTGGATAAAGAAGTCGACTGTTAAAAAAATCAAACATTTTTGTTTAAAATGTAAAAATTTTAAGATAATTTACGTAATATTTTATGTTTTATACAAGTCCTTAACTTATTCTATGATTAATTATTGTTCTGTGGTGTTCTGTGGTATTATGTGGTGTTCTGTGGTAAAAAGACGCACCCCAATAAGTGTGCCATTTAACAGAATAATCAACACCACTAAGTTAATAAGAACCCTGCATCGAGGACGTGGAAGCCCAATTGTTTTCACTGTATTCGTCTGTCTGTCCGCTAAAACGCCAATGTTTCTATTCATATTATTATGAAATACCTACAATTAATTTTCTGTAGACCCCATCAGGAGATATGCACTTGAAAAGGTCACAGTTGCAGTATAATATAAATCGCCCTAATTTTCCACATGGTAATTATTTACTTCATTTATTGGCAATTTGCAATAGACAATGGATTTGTAATTAGTTTGTTAACTAAATGAAAATCAACATTGATGAATATAACATGTATACATAAAGACATACTAGTTTTTCTGCGTTTTTTTTTCTCGATTAAATGAAAATGGGCTATCACTGCACCCGTTTTCTAATAATTGTCGCATTATATCCCTTAGTATATATTTGTGACAGATCTAATCTTATGTTTTTAATTATGTCTTTGTTTCTCGTTTCTCTGCATCTTGTCACACACCCTATTTTTGCATTTCTGTTATCCTTTTTTCAATATATTCGTATCAGGCACGGACCATTTGATTTTCTGATTTTCTGGGGGGGGGGCTGGGATTTTTCCTCGAGCCGGAAATATTTTTTACCCGCTTTGCGGGCCGGATATTTTTTCTCATACATGCTGAGCAAGAATTTTTTTGGAAAATCTATTTATTTCAGATAAGCCGAATTCAAGGTCAGATTATTTTTTTTCAGCCCAGGTCTAGGCAAAATTATTTTTTTCAGAATTTTTTTTTCAAAAAATCCCAGGGCATCAAATAGTCCTTGCCTAAAAACGACGTCGCATTCGTCATTTCATATATATACATTTATGAGGGCTTTTTAAATGACTTTGCATGTGTATTCTTAAATATAAACAATCATATCTGTTTGTATAACACAAAGCCCTTAATTACAAATAGAGAAGAATAACCTTATTTAATCATCAATATATATTTAATTGTCAATATAAAATTGAAAAATCGAAAATTCTGAATTCGAATCAAGTCTGGACAAATATCTTTAATGTAGTAAGAATCATGCAATAACTAGTACATGCATTCTGCTCAACTTTAAAATCTGCGATTATCACAGCGGTCGTTTTATTACGTTCCTGAGATAACTGAGATCGCTGATTTGCATATTTTGTAAAAAAATCTGTTGATAAAAATATATCATTTGCATGTTGTCCAGTCTGTGTTTTTCTATCTGTCAGACATAATTCTCACGCCGCTACAGTTACAAACTTCCGTGATATAAAGTATTGTACCAGATGGTAATATACTAGTACTTTTGTTGTGAAGAGAATTTTAATAATTGCGATGATATATTGAGGTTAACTACACAATTGCATGTATTTAATGCATATTTCTGAACAATGTCATATTATTTTTGTAGCATGTAAACAAATTTATTTCATCTAAGAAATTTTCCATTATGCCCCAGTCACTCATTCAGGGATTTAAAGCCGGATCAGCTATGGAAATAAGCTGGCAACCGGCTCCCTACTGTTCAGATAAGGAGCCGGTATGACCCAATGATAAAATTGATATGATTGGGTATCATCCAATTAGTAAAAAGTTGTCAATCAGAACTGATTAATTAGCGTTAATTAACGATGTTTACTTATCTAAAGATATACGATTAAAAATGATATGAATCAATTCACACCTAAACGTCAAAGAGTAAGGAATTTCTTTATTCTTTAACTTTACTACAAGAAATGTTTGGATAGCCAATTAACAGTTAATTAACGAACAGTGTGGATAAGGAAAGAGGGATGATTTAAATTACATGATAATACCATATTTGTTAAAATCTCGTATAATCTCACAAGTAAAATATTTTACTTGCAAAATCGGGTCATACCCGCCTTTATCTTCAGATAACAGCGGGGTACCAGCCTACTATGGAAACGATCCGGCTCTGTATCATTTCGTTCCTCATCCGTGCTGTTAATTAGACACTATACTTTGGTTTTTTTTTTGTTCTGAACTTCAGATCTAGACAGCTATTGATCAGCTATTGAGACTCTGTTTTAAGGATTATACGTAAGCTGTATGAGAATTCTAATATCTTTTAAATATATATGGTCACAACTGGTACTCTTTTTTACGAAAATCCGATCCAGTTGGAATTGGGTAAAAGAGAGGTTGCACATTGACTCTCAACTCTAAACGCCAAAAGCAGCTGAACCTGTGTTTTAATGTAACCTCATCTCATTAATGATTTAATGATAACATGCCCGTTCGAGAGGTTCGGACGAACCCCCATCCCCGCCCCTTTTGGACAAAAAAAATGAAAATATAGGTAAGAACAATCTAAAATTTGGTTAAACCCTATTCAAATAAGGACTATTTTGCAAAACAAACCCTCCATTGACCCCCGCCCTGAAAAAAATTGGTTACGGGTACGGATACACTCTCTCAATATTCAATACTTACTGACACGTAATGTATATATTGATAGATGGACAGGAATTTGCACAAAAATGCCTTAGCAATGATTTATTACATAAGAATTATTTTTAAAATCGAAAGCAAGCGCTTTTAGAGCGACAAACTACGCGCAGTTGCAGAAAGTTAAACGAATTGAATAACTAATATCAAAGAACATTTAAAATATTTAATTCAAATGATATGCACAGCTATGATAAAGCGCATACATTAAACATCTTAATGATTTTCACATATTCATGGGAGCTCTGGTTAGGAAATAAAAATCCATTTTTTTTTACAAAGCACTAAAGCTAGTTTACTATTATAGTAATAGCGATGATACTTTAAATTTTGTTGGGTCTTGAAATTAAGTCCTGTGCGGGGCCCGAGAGGCGGATAGGCCCACAGCAGAGCCTAGCTTGTCGTAAAAGGCGACTAAGGGTCTTGGTATTCTGAAGCCGGGTAAGTGCCCACAGAGCGACCAAGTGTGTACCCTATAGGTGGCTGAATACGGTGGCTCTCGTCCGCGGGGTTTGTCAGGTCTAAAATACGGAAACCCTGACCGTCGACCATAGTGGGCAAACGTGTTTGGAGAATGCCACGCTTCTTGTACTTTGAAGATCCCTTTGTGGAGCACCAAGTAAGTGCACCACCTAGGCTAAATTTTCCGTCCCTACCCATCTTTCGCCTTTTCCTGTGGTTCTTCCAAATTTACTGTTCTTTGTATCCCACCACATTCCCATCATTTCATGTTCATTTTATCATCCCTTTTCATGTTCATCGCCTTTAAATAACTTATATAGCATTGAAAGGGCGTAAAACACCAACCCTCTCACTCACTGTTTAAAATTAAACACCTTAAAGTGTTTACAAAAGTTGTAAAAAATTGCAGTTTTTTCTACAAAAATCAAAACCAACTCATTTCATAGGCTTGTACATGTTGAATCGAAGTTAGAATACATGATCCATATGGTTGCAGGTTTAACATGTTCACCCTGTAAGCATTAAAGTTTTTAATATTAGAGAGAATTTCATTCAAGGGCCCTGCCTTGGACAAAATTTAAAGTTAAAAACAAGCGTTTTGTTGATTTGCAACAATTGCAGTATTGGATCTGGACAAAACTGCAAGATTTTCTCTGAGACATGCACGTAAGAAAATACTCAAAAACGGTGTGCAAAGATTAAGACTTATAAAACAGTGTTCCATGTTACTTAATAATACAATTTCACAGTAACGGTAACAAATTATAAATTATTTACAAAAACATGCCGAAATAAAAAAAAAATAACGAGAAAAGTTGCATTTTGTCACTACCATAACGTGCAAGAAGAACCTATAGATGGCGTTACAATTAATTATTTTTGCCCAGAATTTTTTTTTCAAAGGTGTCGCGACAAGATATTATTTCTCCAATATTAGCATTATTTATATGACCGAAATCCTTCTACAGTATATTTTTTTCTTCATTGCTGCAAAAATATTTTTTCCTCAAAAATCAGATCAAGAACATTTTTAGAAAGAAAAACCAAGACCTCTCACTTCTGGTTGAATCGTCGGACCTTTAGGTCGGCCAGGTCAAATTATCGTTTTATTTTAATTTTTAATACCCGAGGTATATGGTTTGTTCCGTCCGTCCGTTTGTCCGTGCTTCTTGCCTTTCCCCCTTAATTCCCTCATACTTTTTGTACTCTTTACTAAAATAATTATTTCTGTGTTCGATACGATTATTTAAACTTCAAACTAATAAAACCGAATCCTCACTTGTTTATTATTTTTTCCCGGACAAAGCATTATCTTTGTAAAGCCTTCTAAAAAGGAATGTAATGTGAATGTTGGTATGTTTTGTTCATCTTTTCAACGAAAAGGAGAGTATAACATAATACCTCGCCACTACGTGTGGCGAGGTATAAAACACACACAATACGAACTAAATAGCAACCAACAACGCGAACTCGTTATGAGTGCCCCGGAAGAGTAAGCAATTCCTGCTTGTTGCGACTTCTTTACATGTACGAATTAGTTTTATGCGGATGAATAAAAAAATATAAAAAAGCATTTTAATATCATACTGTCGGTGTCAGGCTTGTCAGACCAAATGATTATTTTCTTTTCAATTTTATAACCATTGACGTGTGCTATGGTTTCTCCCGTCCTTATTTGTCCGCCCGTCTGTCCGTGCTTCCTTCCTTTTTGCCGTCTGTCCGTCTGACCGTACTTCCTGATTATTCCGTCCGTCTAACGTTTTGTATACTACTCCTTCCAAACTCTTGATGAATATTCTTCATATTTTTGAGAACCTTTCTTATACAACATAGATTTGCGAATACTATTTAATTTTTGGTGTTTATGGGGATTTCTTAAAGCCACTTACAGACGTAAGCCATTGACATATTAGTTGTTCATATGCTGTATCGGCTTATCTCTCAAAATTCTTACAAATTAAATGATCTGGTAAGGGGGTTTCTACTGGAACCTTTAAACCTCTAACGCATCAGAGACTATCATCACATAAACCCAAAGGTTACTCCTTCCCAAAGCTTTTATATTTGTCTTCACAATTGCATGTCTTTATGCAAAAATAGGAAACATTTTCCTTTGTCTTTTAGAAGTGAGACGTCCACAAATGCCATATCATTTATTTAAAAAGGAAATTCCAAAATGTAATAAAATAATAGTTACCTACTAGGCCAACTTCTTTCTCGTCTTTCTTACATTATAAACTAAAAGCCATATGATGCTGACTGACAATATGGTTGTAGGAAACCCGATTCCCATTTGGCAAAATTAAGTACTCTGATGAAAGCTACACCGTGCGCTCGTAGACAAATATGGGATTTATACTTAAGTTACCAATACTGTGGTTTCATTATTATTCGTGGTATCATTTTTCGTGGTTTTCATTGGTGGGCTTTACCCACGAGAATTAATGCCCTACAACAGGAAAGTTAGCATTGATCTGTATGCTGTGGACAGTTTTCAAAAACACATGAAATAGCAGCAACGCTACGAGTGTGTTGCATTCTGAGGCACATAATGCAAGTTCACCCTCGTTATGACCTCAGTTGTTGATTATTGTAGAGTTGGTTTTTTCGTGCTTTTATGTAATTTGCTGTTTCATGATGTTCTCGTAAAATTAACTGAATTTGTCTTTGCACATTGGCACCTCTCCTTTTTTCAGTTTTTTTTTTCATCCCTAGTAAATAACCACCCACCTTCCCTTGTGGTCGTTCGGTTATAATGCGGAAAACCTGACAGCAAACCATAGTGAACGAGCGTGTGTGGAGAGTGCCACGCTTCATGCACGTAAATGATCCTCTTGTGGATCTCGAATTAGTGCACCACATGGGCTTAATTGTCCGCCCCTACTCACCTCTCCCCTTTTTCCGAAGTCTTAAAAATTTGAAGTTCCTTTGTTTCCCAACCAACCCCATTCTTAAACTCCCAGTCTGTGTATGCTCAACAAACATTGTATTTAAGACGGAAAAGGGTCGTTTATGTAAAACTGGATAAGGGTTGGTTATAGGTAGTTAGTTAGTTATTGCTAATGGGGACACAGGCCAATCAGGTAGGAGAGGTATGACTGCCACTTGAAAAAGAAGTGATGGGTAGGGACGGGAAATTTATATTAGCCTCCTGCATGGGTATCCTACGGGTCCTACTCTTACTTAGTTACTTAGTTAGTTATTTCTTTACTCCCAAGCAGCACGATTTTGGCTATGAACATGAAAGTGGTGATACAGTGAACATTAAATGATGATGAAGTGGAGGAAATGGGGACACAAGGCCAGAGTTTTGACCACTGGAAAAAGGAGTGATGAGTAGGGACGGGAAATTATGGGGATCCTACGGGTCCTACTCTTACCGAGACCTGCAGCAGGGTTCTTTTAACGTGCGAGGAACGTGACATTTTCCCAACACGGTGCACCACCATGGTTTGCGGTCAGGTTTTCCGCATTATAGGCTGACGACCCCGGCATTTATTATGACAGGGCTGGTCCATTCCACCACCTGGGCCAAATATCCCAGTAGCTTTAAAGGCAAAGCGGCCTGACCCGATGTCAGGTTTCTGAGCGCTCTTTAGTGGACTTTTACCGACAAGCGTAGCGCTGCTGCGGGCCTAATCGCCACCCGGAACCCGCACGGATGGGTTGGTTATATCCAATTAACGTAAGTGTTTATACTCTTGTGTAAGGGTTTTTCATTGTCAATCACCATAGGAAAGGATTCCAGAATGTGTGAAGTTTTGGCCGAGGGTTTCGTCACTTTCCGAGTACATTGGTTAATGGTTCATTGAGGGTACATTGGCCTGTTTTGTGAGTTGGTTCATTTTCTCTCTGGTTAGTGGTCGTACATTGGTCCGATTTGGGTGATATACATTTATGAGTTCTGTGTCTTGGATGGGTCTACACAATTCAGTTTGTTGTTGTCTTTTCCTGATTATGACTGAAATGCTGTCGAATGGGCATAAAACGAACAACACTCAATAAATCAACCCTTGTTAATATTTATCTAAATCCCTTGCCGCATTTGCATTCCATGTCATTTTATCTTGACCAAAATGTTCCATTAACTGGCATTAAAACTAGCCGATTTCTATATCGTTCGATCTATCTGGTTTACATTCAGAGTAGCTATTTTGCGGGCATTTGGGCATGGGGGTATGCGGGCATGTGGCTATATGAAAAACGGAATATGATTAATTATAGTATAACTAATGAGGGGTGGCGAATATATATCAATTTTAATGTCACGAGTCTGGAATAACACTAGGATTCAACAAGCGCGCACGAGTTGAATCCCCTAGCGTGGGGGGGGGGGGGCTGGAATTCCATTCTTGTCACAATTCATGTTCACATATAGAGTTTCATGCATGTTTGATTATGTTACACCTTATTCCACATGTCAATATTGTCTATTATTTCCAACTGTTTTGTGATATATACCATTTTTTATGTTTAATAAATCCAATAGACATCCCTAAGAATAGCAAACCAAACATAATAAAATAAACAAGAATATGTCCAAAAGACATAATGCCCCATCTCGCAACATTTTTTTTATTCCGCTATCACTAAAGCATCACTAGGTGCACCTACCACACCAATATGGTTGCTATGGCACTTGTCAGTAAGTGCATGGGAATGGACTTTAACCATTCTTCTGTAAGAGGTCATCCATGCGAAAAAAATAGGTCACATCTAGCATCCGAACCATGCATTGTGCTTAGCATCACTAGATGCACCTACCATACCAATATGGTTGATGTTTCACTTGTCTGTAAGTGTTTGCTGAGAATTAGGTAGACAACCGGACAGTTAAACCAGTGAATTCTGTGGCAGTATAAAATTTATATAAGTTCCTCACATGTAGGCTGATATTTTTTTCTCAGAATTCAATTAATGTCATTCATTTTATTTCATTTTATTAACATATTTACGCATGCCCGCAGACCTGCATGCCCGCAGATTCGCATGCCAACAGACCTGCATGGCAACATGCCCGCAAATTAGTTGCTGTCGTTTACATTTGAAACATTTAAATTGGCTGCGATCAGTTGTTGCATTTTCATACAATTTGATTCAATTGTACAGTAAAACATTAAAACCGAAATCGTCCCCTATAATTGAAATGATACCAATCCTAATTTGATCACTTCTGCGAGGGGCGTAACATTTTTCAAAGACGGCGCACCACGATGGCTTGCGATCTGGTTCTCTGCATTATAACCTGACGACCCCGGTATCCACTTTAACAGGGCTTCCCCATTCAACCACATAGGGCACATATCCAAGCCGCTTTGATGGCAAAGCGACCTGACACGATGTAAGGAATGTGTTAATGGAGCACGGATGCCCCCGCCGGCCCCACGAAGGAAGATCAAGTAAAAGTTTGACAATGCCGAAAGTCGCTTTGGACGTACAGTGTGTCACACTGAACCATCCTATCAAGTATCAAGTCGTTCTCATCTACGGTTTCTGAGAAAGGTTTGACCGAAATTCGTACAAACATACGAACATATGTCTGTTCGTCCGTACCCCAAACAGGAAGAAGTCTTATAGATCAAAAAGTCGCTAAGGACGTACAGTTTGTCATACTGAACATCATACAAGGATTCAAATCATTCTCGTTTACGGTTTCTGATAAAAGCTTGAAGAAAATTCGTACAGACATTTATGTCGGTTTGTCCGTACCCCAAACAAGATGTTGAAGTCTGACAGGTGAAAAGGTCTTAAAGGACCTAGAGTTCGTCATATTGAATCACTTAACCACGTTTCAAATCATTCTAATGTAGTGTTTTGGCAAAAGCTTGAAGGAAATTTTCACGTAAATTTTCATCTCGACCCACTCCCAGACAGGAAGTAAAAATCCAACAAGTCGGAAAGTGGCTTATGACGTACAGTTAGTCATACTGAGCAATCCTACAAAGTTTTAAATCATTCTCATGAATACGGTTTCTGGGAAAAGTTTGACGGAAATTCGTACGGACGGATGGACATTTAGTAAAACTTAATGACCCTGCCGACATGTCGGCGGGCATAAAAAAGCAGGATTCCAGATATCAGGCAGAATAAAAATTTGACTGAATTAAAACGAATTATAGTAAATTAAACAAAATGCACGCATTAGCAAGCAAACTAAAAGAAATCGTTTGCATAAGTGTACATAAAGACAAATATTGATTATAAAAATCGGTTCTTTCAGAACAGACAGATTGGCTGTAGTAATTCTGTTTTCACTACAAAATTTCAGTATATTTGTTAATCGAGTACATTCCGATTCAAATTATTGATTACATACTGATATCATTTTTTCGACACAAAATAATCTATTTTATTCGTTTTTTTTTAAATTTCTCTTTCAACTTTGACGAAAGAACAAGGAACACAAAGTGATTTGCAACAAACATGTATGTTTGAAACGCGAGAAGAACAAAAACCATCTGTAAAATAAATCACATATTTCATCTTTATAATCACGTAAAATAGTATCTTCTTGTGAAGCAAAAACCTTGGAATTATGTTTTTTAAAGGTCAGGGAACTCCTCATGATAGATTTATGACTATAGTCAACCTTATCAACATTAATCTAGTTCAAGGTTCTTCCACAAACACATGTATAAAATGAATCTGCACTGAAAGTTTTTCAGCTTTTCCCGCTATTTTGTACAAAGGAAGACAACAGTTTTGTCGTATTGGGTTTTAAGTTCATCAAAATGTTATGTTTGACAATGAAACCATTTATTATGTAACTTTATTTCAGTAAGATGAAATCATAAAGTTTTGGACATTTGATGCAAATGTTTTAAAGGCCGAACCATTTAACTTGAAAAGGGGGCTTGGTTTTTAGCTAACCTGACCCGAAGGGTCATGTGGGTTATTGCCATCACTTGGCGTCCGTCGTCGTCGTCCGTCGTCGTTAACTCTTCTTTGAAAATCTTCTCCTCTGAAACTACTGAATGGATTGCTTTGAAACTTTGCACACTTCATCTATGGGATGTTCTCTACAAAGATGCACAAATAATGACTGCCGACCAAAAAACTTGGCCGCTGTTGCTAAAAATAGAACAGGGAGGTCAGACTCTAGTTTTTGGCCTATAAATCAAAAAGGATAACAGATAGAAAAAATCCGAAGCAACGATCCTTCTTCAGAATCAAAAGCTCTACAAAAGTCTCCATTGGGTCGAAGTTTTCAGATGACCCTAATAGGGGTTATGGCCCTTTAAGGTCAAAAATAGCGTTTTTTCATGTTTTTGTCCTATAGAAATGAAAACTATTACAGATAGAGGAAAGCTGTTGCTTGCTTAAATGTTCAGTTCCATCAAGCTCTACAAAAGTCTCCATTCGGTCAAAGTTGTCAGATGACCCCTTATAGGGGTTATGGCCCTTAACAGGTCAAAAATAACGTTTTCCCCCATAGAATGAAAACTATTGCAGATATAGAAAAGCTGCTGCTTGCTTAAATGTTCAGCTCATTGAGCTTTACAAAAGTCTTCATTGGGTCAAAGTTGTCAGATGACCCCTTATAAGGGTTATGGCCCTTAACAGATCAACACTATAGCGGTTTTTCCCTATAGAATGAAAATTATTGCAGATAGAGAAAAGCTGTTGCTTGCTTAACTGTTTAGCTCATTGCGCTTTACAAATGTCCTTATTTGGTCGAGGTTGTCAGATGACCCCTTATAGGAGTTACGTACGACCCTTTAAAAATGAAAATAGCCTTTTGTCATGTATTTGGCCTATTGAATGAAAACTATAGCAGATAGAGAAATTCTGTTGCTTGCTTAAACCTTTAGATCCTGGAGCTTTACAAAAATCTCCATTGGGTCGAGGTTATCAGATGACACCTCATAAGGGTTATGGCCCTTAACAGATCAACAATATAGCGGATTCCCCTATAGAATGAAAATTATTGCAGATATAGAACAGCTGTTGCTTGCTTAACTGTTCTGTTCATTGAGCTTTACAAAAGTCCCCATTTGGTCGAAGTTGTCAGATGAACCCTTATAAGGGTTACATGTACGTATTGCCCTTTAAAGACGAAAATAGCGTTTTGTCATGTATTTGGCCTATTGAAAGAAAACTATAGCAAATAGAGAAATGCTGTTGCTTGCTTAAACCTTTAGATCCTGGAGCTTTACAAAAGTCTCCATTGGGTCGAGGTTGTCAGATGATCCCTTATAGGGGTTATCGCCCTTTAAAGATGTTAAATTGCATTTTTTCATGTTTTTGGTCTATAGAATGAAAACTGTTTTAGATAGAGAAAAGCTGTTGCTTGCTTAAACCCTCAGTTTATTCGGTTTTTCGAAGGCGTTACGTCACGGTAGAATCATATTTTCATTATTAGCATTATTTTATTCATTATTATCAATATTTTATATGGTAGACATACTACTTCCTATCCTCTGCTGCCAAAATATTTTTTCAGAACATTTTTTAAGGAAAAAAAGCGAAGGCCTTCTTTTCAAGCAAGAGTTAAATGGTTGGTCCCCATGATCAAATTTATTGGTTGTTGATTTTTATACAGAATAAGGATAGACATCGAGGGGGTTAGTGAGTTGGTGTTTTACGCTCTCGCAACACTTTATAGGTTATTTGAAGGCAATGAACATGGAAGGAGATTAAAATGAACATGAAATGATGATGATATGGAATATAGGGTGGAGTTGGCCACAAAGGCAACATAAAGTTTTAAGAACCACAGGAAAAGGGGGAGAGTTGGGTAGGAACAGAAAACTTACCCTATGTGGTTCACTATTTTGCGGTCAACAAAGGGATTTTTTTACGTGCATGAAGCGTGGCACTCTCCACACACATTGGCCCACTTTGGTCAGAGGTCAGGGTTTCCGTATTATGGACCTGACAACCCCCGCGGACGAGGGCCACCCTATTCTGCCACCTAGGGTACACATCTGGGTCGCTCTGTGGTCTGAGCACTGACCCGATTTCAGAATCCCAAGACCCTTATTCGCCTCTTACGCTCTGCTGCGGGACTATTCGCCTCCCAGGTCACGCATAGGGCGGGATAGAAATCGAAAGCATATTTTAATGCGTCAGATTATCATGCTTATTGAAAGTCTAAATATTATTTCATGATAAAAAAGGAGTGACAACAAAATTACCGAACTGGGATGATCAATCTCCTACATCTAGGAAGAAAAGGCAAAACAAGGCAAAGCCATACCAGAGAAATTGAAGATAGCAATGGTCCTGACTTGGTACAGGCATTTCTAAAGAAATGGTGGGTTGAACTAGGTTTTATGCCGACAAACCTCCTTTTCCATTCCGTTAACATAAAACACAACACATTGGGATACATGCAGGGGTGAATATCTTAGTACAAAAACTAGTGCTCATGACGATTTTAATGTTATTTTAATAAAATATATATGACTTTATATGTAAAACACTAGTGATACCCCACCCCCAAACATATACCATGCATAAAAACCTAAGAAGTCCATAATCAGAAAGAAGATGATCTAGAAAACATCATATGGTACTATAGGAATAAGCTTGCCTACATGTAAAATTTCAGATCTCCGAGACATGTATTTGCTTAGGAAACTGTGTTGGAAATGTTGAATGTATGTAAACTATGTGTAAAATCCTAAGTATTCGGTAAACAAGAAGTAGATGACCTAGGAGCATGAAATAGGTATAAACTATATGATACTATAGGGCAAAGCTTAAAGCTATATTCAAAATACCAGACCTCTATGTCATGTAGTTGCTAAGAAAACGGTGACGGGAATTTGCATTCATGTACACTATGTATAAATGCCATAGTGTTCAATAAACAGAAAATAGATTACTTGGGGGCATTAAATCGGTATACAACATACAGTACTATAGAATAAAGCTATATGTAAAATATTGGACCTCTGGGTTATGTAATTGCGTATATAAGTAGAAAACTGTGACGGAAACTATGGTACAGACGTACGGACGATCGAATAAACGGATGAACGAACGGACAAAAGTTAAACAGTATAGCCCCTCTACATCTTCTTTAAAGAGAGGGTATAATAATGCATGCTCACGTGAGAAAGGAAAGGTATGCAACACACCGACACAAATTTATGTATAGTGAGACAATTCAAAAACTCTATGGCAACCCAGCATCCGAACAAGCAAACTTCCTTTAAATTTTGGTGTCGCACAGGTTCCGGGTGACGATTCGACACAGAAGCGCTAAAGTCCATTTAAGAGCGGTTAGAAACCTGACATTGGTCAGGCCGCATTGCCCATAAAGCAACTTTGATATGTGGCGCAAGTGGTTGAATGGGGATACCCTGTTGTTCTTGTTCGTGTTTACCGGTTTTGTCGTTTTGACACTCGAATGCCACATTTTCGCCTCTTTGCTTCTTTGATGTATCTAAAATGCTAAAAAAATACCAATGTAAACTTTACTTGCAGTGGGCCAACCAACTTTCATAAAGTTTTAATATGGTGTTACTTTTTACTAAAAGAGCTATGTCTCGCATTTTGGGTTAGCGTTTTTTGTTTCGTTTTATTTTTTGAAAAAAATGCAAAAGTTTAAGAGGCTAAATGAATGTTCTGTAGAATTAATGTTTATTTTACATTGGATTTTGATCATTATTTTTTCATTGTGTTCCTCAATTAATTCTTCCAGACAAATGTGACGACAGTTTTGTTTTACAAGGGGTTTCTTTAATTGTGGGCTTTGTTTCAAAACACTAATTATTTCAAAATATTTCAAAATACAAATGACAACAAAGTTCCAGACAATAGATTTTGCTACGCCTGACGCGCGTTTCGTCTATTCAAAACTCATCAGAGGCGCTCTACCAAAAATTTTGAAAATGCCAAACACTGTATGAATATGAAGAGCATAGAACAGTATAACCAAAAATACCAATCTGGGGAACCAAATTATTACTAAGATATTCAACCTATGTCTGGGGTAGGAAGAACCTTAGGGTTTAGACAATTTTAACGGATAATTTAAAGCTTTGATGTATTCTCCAACTCAAAAGTGTTGGTGCCGGAGCGGGCTAACCTCGGGGAATTTAAACTCCACCAGCAGTGCTAACCTTTACGTGTGTTCGAAATACAAATGACAACAAAGTTCCAGACAATAAATTTTGCTACGCCTGACGCGCGTTTCGTCTATTCAAGACTCATCAGAGGCGCTCTACCAAAAATATTGAAAATATTAAAAAACTACATGTATAAGTTGGAGTGTATTGTTTAATCCTTGACCGAAATTATAGCCCTTAGACTTACATGTAAAATATTTCATTAAAAAAACTGTTTTCGGACTTTTTTCCACATGCTTGCACATATTGAATTGGTATTTTGGAATGGAAGTTTATCGTGATAAGTCATAGGCCCCATCAGTTGATTTTAATCGAAGTAAAGGCTCTTGGACTTCGAACATTAAAAGAAAACACAAGTTTTCTGGACACTTTTCTACACAGTTAAGCCAGATATTTTCAGTTGAATTTTTCAAACATCGCGGGGCATCATCTTCGTCTTACACACACTAACAACATTTAGCTACATGCACTTCTCTGAAATTGTATACTTGTCTGGGCATTCAATTTTAATTATTATTTTAATCCTAGCTAGGCGTTCCACAAAGGGATCTTTTACGCGCATAAAGCGTGGCACTCTCCACACACGTTGGCCCACTATGGTCAGTGGTCAGGATTTCCGTAATAGACCTGCGAACGAGTGCCGCCCTATTCAGCCACTTAAGTCACACTTTGCCGCTCTGTGGACTCAGCACTAACACTATGTCAGAATCCCAAGACCCGTAGTCGACTTTTACGACAAGTTAGGCTCTGCTGTGGGGTTATTCGCCAAGCATCCGGGCCTAGCACAGAAAAAATCATCTTAAGTAACATTTAAACAACAATTTAATCATTTTGTCATCCAAACCATTTTTAGAGTATGATTTAAATTTTTTTGAAATATTTTGTTAGTTTTACTTTAATCACAAGCAGCAATATTCGGTAGTTTACCATATAAGGGATGATTCATTCATGTGCATCTAGGGTTGTGAAGACTTTTTGACGCTCATTTGTCAAACAGGATAGTCAGCTTAACGGATACCGGAGTTACCAGAGGACACCATTAACATCCGGACAGGCATCTGACAGACCTTGTTACATACATGTATTTATACAAATGTGCAAATCCCGATCTTTTTTGGGTTTTTTTCCGTTTTTTTTTTTTGGGGGGGGGGGGGGGTGTATGTGTGTGTTTGTTCTTTTTTTATTGTTGACTAAGGCTGATACAATGACAATGAAATGATGAATATTTAAGCAATGGTATATTGACACATAAGGCCAAAGAAACCATCCATTTTTGATTGACACTTTTAACCAGTTTAGGTTGGACAATAAGCCAACTGTAGAGAAGTAAAAGCTACACATTTTTTCGAAACATTTAACATGCGAGGAACACGACCCTTTATCCATAAAAGTGCACCTCTCAAATGGTTGCCTGACGAACCCAGGGTGCTTGTTTACATGATTTCTCCATTTAGTCCCTCGGGTGCATTTTATAGTCGCTCATAAAAACTTAGAACTGAAGCGGAGAACTGAAGCGGTTCTTATATTTGGATTACTAAAACCCTCTCGAGGCCGTTACATTTTTATACCATACCAGACCGAGTATCAAATGCCATTTCATATTAGAAGACTATAATATGTACTGTTCTGTCACACATTTTGTGTTCCAGTTGTTATCTATATTTTTATAGTTATTTTCTTCATCACTTGTGAAATTGGATAACTTCAACTATCACCGTTTCTAACTCCTGTTTGGACTTTGGACACTTCTCTAGATTTTTCGTCTTTTACATCATTGATCCGCGAGAGAACCCCAATGAAAGGATATTTAACCGTTTCCTTCCCCTTTGTCAGTTCTCCCCGCGCCATGCAAAACGAAAGCTAGACAAGACACGACACGCTCTGGAACTGTGGCAATCCACGGCGTAAGTACCGTTCAAATTCTACAATAAATGTACATGAACTGTTTGCTGATCTTTGCTCATCAAATTGCGTTCTTTCTATGGATTAATTCAACCGGACATAGAAAATTAACATTGCATCAGACGAAGGGAATTTCCCGTTTATTTTAGAACTGATTATGGACTCTTTAATCTTTCAAAATGTTGTATTCATATGAATATTTAATTACTTAATGCTTTATCACGAACCCCTTTGCTATTTTCTATTTGTAATTTAACGTTATTCGATATATTATGTAACTTTATTTTCTCCCCCTTTTTTCAGTATTTTACCACATCATTACCACATCTGTTGTTGCTTGAATAAATGTCAACCTTCGACTAGAGTTATTCTCCAAGGCCCAACAATTGGTTATCGGTTCATCTATCCGGGAGAGCCGGAATAGTAAAATAGCCAAGGGGTTCGTGAATGTGAGATAGGAGACCGAACGATTCTACGACTTGTACGATCTCCTATCTCACATTCAATGCCTTAAACGGAATCCAAACTTTCGCAATCTGTTAGGGTATTTCGATACATCATCGGGACAACAACCTATATTAGCCAAGCTCCCGTATGGACTTCAGGAAAAGTGGACTATGAGAGCTTCAAAGTACATGAATCAACACCACATTCCATTTGCACCATTCTCAGAGTTGACTGATTTTATAAACGAAATCGCCAAAATCAAAAACAATCCTTGTTTCAATTACGATATGGGCAGTCTATTCGCATCCAAGACCCAATCACAGGCTACAAAGGAAAAAGTCAACGTATACAAGACATCTACAGATACGAGTACGGAGCATAGCTCCGCAGATATCTCTACTTACGGGTCTACGAGAATGGAAAATGACAACCCGATCAACTTGAAGGAGCGTTGCATCATACATAAGGGCAAACACTCGCTAAACGAATGTAACGGCTTCAGGGCGAAACCAATTGAGGAGCGCATTAAATTGCTGAAGGAACACAACGTATGCTTTAAGTGCTGCGAGTCCGACACGCACTTTAAAGCCAACTGTCAAGAAAGAGTTGTTTGCAACGAATGCGAGAGCACACGTCACCCGACAGCTCTCCACATTTCCAACTCAGACCAACGACCAGCGAGTCTTTCTCGTGAATCCTCACAAAACGATGGCGGGGAGCAAAAGGCTCCAAAGGCTAACAACACCAAGGACACCGTACAGGTTACATGCACCGAACTACGAAGTTCAACGAGCAGCGGGAAATCGTGTGCAAAGATTTTACCAGTAGATGTTTTTCACAAGGACGATAGATCCACCGTACATCGCATGTACGCAATCATCGACGACCAAAGTAGTCATACGTTGGCTACAACAGAATTCTTCAATCTCTTTGACGTCAAAGGACCCTACGAGAATTACGATCTTTCGACCTGCTCCGGACGCACACTGATGTCAGGAAGGAAAGCAAACGACCTTGTGATAAAGTCAATCGGAGACGATTTTGAAACAAATCTGTCGACAGTCATCGAATGCAACGACATTCCGAAAAACAGGTCTGAGATACCGACACCTGAAGCTGCGTCGCAACATCCACATCTGCGGGATATAGCTGAGTATATCCCAACAATCGATGACAACCGCAAGATTCTACTCCTCATCGGGAGATCGCTCCCGGCTGTACATCACATTCTTGACCAAAGGATAGGTTCACACTTTGAACCTTTCGCACAGAAGTTGCCGTTAGGCTGGGTCATTATCGGGGAAACTTGTCTGGACCGACAACATAGACCACCGGATATCAACGTTAAGAAAACGTGCGTTATGCAGAATGGCCGACCCTCATCATTGCAACAATATCCGAACCAGTTTCACGTAACCGAGTATCGTGATAACTTTCCACACAAGCAAAATGTTGCGGACTCGATCGTATTAGACATCTCCGAGAAACCGCCTGATCTAGATAAACCTCCAAAATACGGAGGCGACGTCGTGAATTTCATCACGCCTGAAGACAACAGATCGCCGAACTGGTTCTGTTAGACAGAATGCTAACGCTTATAGTTATTTGCACCGTGTGCAATCTACGTATTTTGTAAATATATTGTGACAATTCATTGTTTTGGACATTCCTTTCTGTTATCGTTAATACCATGCAGAATTCTTCTTCATTCTAGGAACATGTCGTTCCTCTCCACGCCGTGCGTGGCAACGCTGGATAATCCCATTGGGCAACGCTGGAAGCCAGACAACGTTGGAGCTACCTCACGATCCGCGTATCAAGAAAACATTCCGTGGAGGAACTGTACATCGTACACACCTTATATTTGGATTCTTATATGACATTTGGATTTATGTGTTTATACATTAATGTGAAAGTAATGGTGATATACCCCTGGATATCAGACGGGGAGTGTTCTGTCACACATTTTGTGTTCCAGTTGTTATCTATATTTTTATAGTTATTTTCTTCATCACTTGTGAAATTGGATAACTTCAACTATCACCGTTTCTAACTCCTGTTTGGACTTTGGACACTTCTCTAGATTTTTCGTCTTTTACATCATTGATCCGCGAGAGAACCCCAATGAAAGGATATTTAACCGTTTCCTTCCCCTTTGTCAGTTCTCCCCGCGCCATGCAAAACGAAAGCTAGACAAGACACGACACGCTCTGGAACTGTGGCAATCCACGGCGTAAGTACCGTTCAAATTCTACAATAAATGTACATGAACTGTTTGCTGATCTTTGCTCATCAAATTGCGTTCTTTCTATGGATTAATTCAACCGGACATAGAAAATTAACATTGCATCAGACGAAGGGAATTTCCCGTTTATTTTAGAACTGATTATGGACTCTTTAATCTTTCAAAATGTTGTATTCATATGAATATTTAATTACTTAATGCTTTATCACGAACCCCTTTGCTATTTTCTATTTGTAATTTAACGTTATTCGATATATTATGTAACTTTATTTTCTCCCCCTTTTTTCAGTATTTTACCACATCATTACCACATCTGTTGTTGCTTGAATAAATGTCAACCTTCGACTAGAGTTATTCTCCAAGGCCCAACAACTGGTTATCGGTTCATCTATCCGGGAGAGCCGGAATATGTACAAACATTACTTACTAGGTAGTAAAAAAGTATACATGAAGTGTTTAAGTTTTCATATGAAATGATGACGAAGTGGAGGATATAGGGACACACGGACTTTCGGGGAGGTTTTTTCGCTGCCGTTGGAAAATAAGAAGGGTAGGATCTATCAATAATGCCGCTTGCATGGTGATCCTAATGGTCAATTTTACCAAGGCCTGCCTGAGCCTCAGTCTTCTTTCATTTGCGAGAAACGTGAATGTATTCCCACTTCGGACCGATGTACATGTACCACTATGATTTTGTCTGATAACCCCGGCATTCAATCAGTAGTCGTTTTGTTTGATAACCCCGGCATTCAATCAGTAGTCGTTTTGTTTGCAATCGGCCTTACTCGATATCAGTTTTCTGGCCGCTCTTTATAGTGGACTTTTACCGACAAGCAAATCCCTACCCGAAACCCGGTTAGTTCAAATGCGTTGAAGATAGACAGAGAATGAATGATATTTTCTAACCAATTCTTGTTTATCTGTAAAATTCGCAAAAATTAAGATTTTTCTATTGATATTTCATGAAGGACAACGTTACCTTATTTCATTAATTTAAATATTTTTTTTAGAAAATATTCCCCTATCAATAAGAATCATTGTCTATATTGTTTTTTGACTGTGGCTTTTTTATATTTCGTATTATGATAATCTCGTTAACTTTTTAAATCATAGCGCTGAATAAGAAAATTCTTTAAAGATCGAAAACAGTGTACTTCTGTGATACTACGTGTTCAAAAACTTTGCGATATGAATGTTCGCGCTTGAAATAGCCAGAGCGCGTTAACCTTAAAAAACATGTAAGATATAAATGGGTGCCTGAATCTAAATATAAGATTGAAAAGTATTTATCAACTAATGAATTGATCAACCAGATTATAGATTTTGAACAAAAAGATTTTAGCAATGACATAGGGGGTATCAACTCTGCATCAGAAGAATTGAAAAGTTTATATGATAACATTTCAAAAAATGTTTGTAAAATTAAGAAACCTGTCATCTATAAAAAAAGAAAAAAGAATAAAAAGCCATGGTCAGATGATGAAATTAGAAACTTAAAATCCAAAATTAATTACTTAGGTAAACAATTAAAAAATAGGCCATTCGAAAGAGAACTTCGACATGAATATTTCTTGACTTGTAAAACATTAAAAAAAACTGCAAAAAAAAGAAAAATCAATTCAAAACAAATTTTATTCAAAAGTTAGTAGAAACATCCTCACAGAACCCCCAAGAAATGTGGAAACTATTAAGAGAGGGTAATCATAGAAACTTTGAATCCACACTTAAGGATGATAATTTTGAACCTGATGAATTAATGAAACATTTTCAGACTCAAGGTGATTGGAAGGAACAAAGTAATGAAGAACATGAAAATCATATTCACAATTTCTTGTTGAACAAAAGTAATTTTCCTTTTAATGAAAATACAGATAATCCAATTACTGTTAAGGAAGTTAAACAAGTCATAAACGCTTTAAAAGTAGGAAAATCATGTGGTCCTGATCTTATATTAAATGAATTGGTGAAATATAGTTCTCCTGTAATGACCACAGCCATTACAAAAGTTTTTAATCTTGTTTTGACAACTGGAATATATCCAACATCATGGCTAAATTCATTTGTCATTCCAATATTTAAAAGCGGGGATACCTCAGACCCAAACAATTATATAGGAATTTCACTTATTAATGGGATAGCTAAACTTTTTAGTGCTCTACTTAATACTAGAATCATGAAACATATGCAAGATAAGTTTTGTAATGTACAGTTTGGTTTCAGACCTAATTTTCGAACTTCAGACAGTCTGTTTGTGCTCAAAACTTTGATCAATAAATATATAAATCTTAAGAAAAAACCCATCTATTCATGTTTTATAGATCTACGTAAAGCTTTCGATTCTGTGTGGCGTAAAGGTCTGTTTTATAAACTGGCCAAGTTAGGCATAGGCTATAAAACTATTGACATTATAAGAGGTATGTACACTAATACTAAATCATCTCTCAAAACTGAAAATGGATGTACAGAATATTACCATATTGATAGAGGTGTACGCCAAGGAGATTCTTTGAGTCCTACTCTTTTCAATATATATATAAATGATCTTCCAGAATTATTTCTCGAAAAAAATAGTGATCCACTTACATTACAGACTACTAATATTGGTAGTCTAATGTTTGCGGATGACTTACTTATCCTCTCCGAATCAAAAGAGGGTCTTCAAAAAAGTCTCAATAAACTTTCATTATATTGTAATAACTGGCAGCTATCTGTAAATTGTAATAAGACTAAAACTATGCTTTTGGGTAATTCCAGTAAAACTGATGTTTCTTTCAAATATAGAGACTCTGTCTGGGATAATGTAAAAGAATATAAATTCCTTGGAAATGTTATATCTCAAAATGGAAATTTTTCATTCTCAGCTGAAGATTTAGCTAAAAAGGCACTAAAAGTGTTATATTCGATCAAAAGTTACACTTCTAGCCTTAATGAACTTCCTGCACATGTTTCCACACATTTATTTGACTCTTTAGTTCGTCCAGTTTTAACATATAACTGTGAAATTTGGTATATGGATATTTATAAATCGTTTCACAATGCATTGAACAGATCAAAGAAAAATAATAACCATATGCATCCTGATGAACTTTTATTCATAGACAAAAGACCCTCAGACAAAATACATAACAAGTTTTGTAAATTTATACTTGGAGTAAAAAAATGTACAAGTAATATAGCAACAAGGTCAGAACTAGGGCGCTTTCCTGTTGATTGCTTTATAAAAACTCAGTCGTTGCTATATGAAGATAGACTTTTATCAGATGAAACTTCATATCTACTTAAAGAATGCTATTATTTATCCAAGTCATTACATGATCAGGGAATTTATTCATGGTTTTCTTATATAAACAATGTTAGATCTGTAAATAATATAAGTCAAGCAAGTAAAATAGACAATAAATGTGTAAAAAATACTCATAAACATCAATATAGAGAGGCTCTACAGGATAATTATGAAACATTATACAATAACAAAATACAAAACATTGATGATAAAAGCAAACTGCTTTTATTCAAATCCTTGAAGTCTGATTATATTAGAGAATATTATCTAAACTACACTGACTTTGAAATAAGAAAATTAATATGTAAATTTAGAATCAGTGATCACCCTTTAGCTATAGAGACCGGTAGATATAAAAAAATACCAAGGGATCAACGAATATGTATTTCGTGCGGGGTTCTGGATGATGAAAGCCATTTCTTTTTTAACTGTAATATTAACAAAACTTTAAGGCCTACTTTTCTGAGTAACTATACAAATTCTAAAATACAAAATATTTTAAACCCGCTAACAACACAGCAAGTGAAATGTTTAGGCTCTTTTATAAAGCAGTCTTTAGAACTGAGGACAGGGGCCAAATAAAAGTTTCATTTGATTTTCAAGTATGAATGTTAGTCTGGTGGAATAAGTATATAAATATATATTTTACTGTGATTTGTATAATAATGTTTACTGTTTATTCCATTCAGAATTATTGTATGTGTATTGTATGTGTGCCTTTGATCTTATTGTAAGATGTAAGTTGTGCAAAATAAATGGTTAATTAACTTAATACAAATGACAACAAAGTTCCAGACATTAAATTTTGCTACGCCTGACGCGCGTTTCGTCTATTCAAGACTCATCAGAGGCGCTCTACCAAAAATATTGAAAATGCCAAACACTGTATGAATGTGAAGAGCATAGAACAGTATAACCAAAAATACCAAACTGGGGAACCAAATTATTACTAAGATATTCAACCTATGTCTGGGGTAGGAAGAACCTTAGGTTTTTGACAATTTTGAAATTTAGACGGATAATTTAAAGCTTTGATGTATTCTCCAACTCAAAAGTGTTGGTGCCGGAGCGGGCTAACCTCGGGGAATTTACACTCCACCAGCAGTGCTAACCTTCACGTGTGTTCAAAATACAAATGACAACAAAGTTCCAGACATTAAATTTTGCTACGCCTGACGCGCGTTTCGTCTATTCAAGACTCATCAGAGGCGCTCTACCAAAAATATTGAAAATGCCAAACACTGTATGAATGTGAAGAGCATAGAACAGTATAACCA
Organism: Arcuatula senhousia; assembly: GCA_963971305.1. NCBI lineage: Eukaryota > Metazoa > Mollusca > Bivalvia > Mytilida > Mytilidae > Arcuatula > Arcuatula senhousia. Next base: position 124,019 of record CAXARO010001398.1, read on the forward strand.
AAAATACCAAACTGGGGAACCAAATTATTACTAAGATATTCAACCTATGTCTGGGGTAGGAAGAACCTTAGGTTTTTGACAATTTTGAAATTTAGACGGATAATTTAAAGCTTTGATGTATTCTCCAACTCAAAAGTGTTGGTGCCGGAGCGGGCTAACCTCGGGGAATTTACACTCCACCAGCAGTGCTAACCTTCACGTGTGTTCAAAATACAAATGACAACAAAGTTCCAGACATTAAATTTTGCTACGCCTGACGCGCGTTTCGTCTATTCAAGACTCATCAGAGGCGCTCTACCAAAAATATTGAAAATGCCAAACACTGTATGAATGTGAAGAGCATAGAACAGTATAACCAAAAATACCAAACTGTGGAACCAAATTATTACTAAGATATTCAACCTATGTCTGGGGTAGGAAGAACCTTAGGTTTTTGACAATTTTGAAATTTAGACGGATAATTTAAAGCTTTGATGTATTCTCCAACTCAAAAGTGTTGGTGCCGGAGCGGGCTAACCTCGGGGAATTTACACTCCACCAGCAGTGCTAACCTTCACGTGTGTTCAAAATACAAATGACAACAAAGTTCCAGACATTAAGGCATAAAGTGCTCAACCGGTTGTTGACCCCATCCACGCATGTACTTATGACATACTGTAAAATATGGTATTTCGAAAAATATAGACGATTATGTCAGCAATATAAGACTGAATTAGTTGTGATACTGTTAATATTATTTGCGATCGTTACAAAGTATTAGTACTTTATGCTCTTGCATTTTAAAAGTACCACAAACTATGAAAAGTGTGGCATGCAAAATTTCTTTTCGATAAGAGGGGCGCTTTGATTTTTTGTTGTTTTTGTTTGAGTTATGTATTTTTTAAGAGCATTATTTTATAGATCAATATAAATCTTTCTTCAGGATGGTGTTTTTGGTTGCACAGACTATAATAAAATAAACTTATGAAAATGCTTCGCTACGTACGATTTGTCAAAATAAAAAGACAGGTTCAAAAAGATTGCCCCTCCCTATAAAAATGTAATAGCTGATCACGTATACATGTTTTATTTATCACCTAGTCACACAGTTAGTGTAAAAAATATATTTCCAGCATTTCTTTTAGACATAATTATGATTATTATAACATGTGCACTAATTATCAGACAGTAAATAGGAAAGGTCACTCTGTCCATGTCTGCTTTTGAGAAAAATGTATCTGGTAAACCGATTGATCTTGATTCTAAATTTTTTTTAGGTTGAATGATTACAAACAACACGTTTATGACTGTAGCTAGAGTTTCTTATATAAACAACTGAAAAAATACTTGACAAATATATCTGACAAACTCAACACGCGTATCGATTGCAATAATTTTTACTTGGATAAATACAGCTGCATTATCGTTGAATTATTTTTCGTATGAAATAGGGCCTACGATGCTAGGGTTGTCCTTAACTTTCAGTGAGGTGCGTTGGTGACTTTATGAACAGTAATGTTTTTTTATACCTGTTATAAATTCGCATTTTTGCAACATCTATAAGAACTCAATCTCCTTCTCTTAAGTGCATTGAGACCAATTCAAGATCGTTTACTATGTGGTCAAGCCCCAACCATCTCCCTAGTTGCTAGGGAGTATCAAATTTCTAGAATTGGTTATGGTTTGTTTGTATTACATCTGCAAAATTTTATCAGATGTATCATGCTGAGGTGATAAGTGTCAGTGGCATGGTAAGAATCAATTAAGCCTATGAATAACGGTAGTTTTTGGCATGCAGTTGTGTACACATTTTGAAGAACATGAAGACTTTGGAAACAAAAGAATGGTAGTAATTTTACAAGGTATGAACTTTATACACAATTAAAAAAAACTTTTATGTTTTAAAAATAATTAAATTGACAATTTATATTATATTACTAATATTATGTTTTAGTATTTTATTTGCATTTCTTTAATTACCCCCCCCTTTTCCGAAAAAAACCCAATACAAAAGAAATATATTTGCAAGACTGATTGCTTTTGAATAGTTTGGTGTATTTTCAAATACATGTATATAAGTATGTCTGTCTGTCCGTCTCACTACATATCTTGTAAACTAAATTCAAATTAAATGAAAAATCACATTAAGGAAGTACATTATATGAAGTAGTCCAAGATGAAATTTCATTGCTCTCAGATATATTTGGGCTAAAGTATATTTACAATATTAGATCCAATAGCAAGCAGAGGTATCCACGTGTGAGCTTGTGTCAGCATTCCTTGATTTTGGCTAGGAAAACTTTTTTTTTTGCTTTGCGTTTTGTAGAAAAATGAGTTGACAGTCATGAATGAACCTTTTAAAATGTTGGAATGATGAAAGATCTGGTTCTAGAATGAAATTCAAGGTAGGTGTTTTTTGCCCTTTTTACGATAATATTAACTGTTAAATAATTCCATGTGAAGAATTCACATTATTCAACCGCATTATAGATAATCATTTGAAAACATTTCAAGACCAATCGAATATTTAACGGTGAAGAAAATGGAACAAGCCCAGGAACAAGCCTAGTGTAACTTTGTTAAAATAAAATGCATTAATTTAGTATATAAAACGTGAAAACAGACATTCCGTCTGCCCACGAAAAATCTAGTCTCATGGCCACAGCGCATTTAAGGCATAAAAATGCCGTGCGAACAGTGTGCTTGAATACAAATAATATGATTAGCATAAATTGTCACCAGATAGGCTCGCTAATTGGAACAATAAATTCTCTTTTTTTTCAAAAATATATATGCAACAGATCAAAGCACGGCAATATTTCGTTAGAAAATAATTTGGCAATCGTTTTAAGATAAAAAAAAATTGAAGCTGTGACCCCGGCTTGTCCCAGAACTTTAACATCGAAACTTTCATCCCAGGATTTAGCCCCTTTTGTCCTCAAGATATTTCTGCCCATATCAATTTAACACAAATACCTATAACTTTCACATTAATTTTTTAATTGATTTTGATGGGTTATATTTAACCTCTGGTTGACTTAAAGAGTTTTAAGATTAAATACTGTCATATTCTGCCTTAAATACGCTGTGGTGTATACAATCATTAAAAGTTTAAAAGGTTTTCAAATCAATGTATTTCCCCCTTATCCTTGAGAGAAGGAGATATACAGTGTAAACGTCTTCATATTAGTTTCAACTTTGCCACTAAATAGAGCAGTGACTCTCATAGTCCTTAATAAGAATGAATCGAAGATAAAAAATGTAGAATAAGTTTAAAGTACATAATAATGCGACAGTTTAAAAATCCACAAATTGAAAACAGCCATTAGTCAGTCTAAACACAGATTAATAAACATATATATAAAGACAACAGGTACAATAAATAAAGGTAACAACAAAACTATAGAACTGATCAATCTCTTATACTAGTATTCAAGAACAAAAGACAAAACAAGGCAGAAATCGAGGATCCCAATGGTCCTGAATTGGTACAGGCATTTCAAAAGAAATGGTGGGTTGAACAAGGTTGATGCCGCAATCCTACACACGTAAGCCTTGACAAAGATCTTTTGCTTAAGGCACATATAAAATGCAGACGTCTTTTTTAGGATGTCAGTGAAGATACCATCTTTGAAGCGGCTCCCCTTCCATCAAGACAATGATCAACAATATTTGCTGTTGTTTTCTGACTTTGTAAATTTTATGCGTACCAAAAAGGAAGATGGAGACAAAAATATTAGACCTGACAACATTAAAGTGGAGTTTTCTAGAAAGAATCAACTTGTTGAAAGAAATGGAATGCAATATATTACATTCAAAAGTCTCCTTCTTTATTTTGCTAACCATGTCAACGACTACAAAATTTGCCAGAAAGTTTTTGATGAGCTGACCATTATTTTATCTAACAAACATGACAAAGATCAGCCTGAATATACAACTAAGGTCATATATCAAGAAATAGCCGCTTTAAATATATTTGGATCATTTACTAAATTCACAGTAGATGAGTCTGCTATTCGTACATTAGACCACAGATACAAGTCCAAGTTCAACATTGAAGAATGGAGCAAAATAGTTAAGTTTGAGTATCAGTTTCAGAGAAAAAAATTAACACAACTATCGTATGCAGATGAACTGAAAAAGAAAGTCGAATTTCTGGACCTGTTAAAGAAAACTGAAGCTTTGGGCAAACACCTTGATGTCAAGTCTGCAAATCTTGTCAACGAAAACCAAAAACGAAGAGAGGCATGTGAAATGTTAAATGGGGAGACATTGGTTTTGAATGAAATCATCCATACATATGATGGTCTTGATGAATCTACTTTACATGAATTGAATACCCTGTCTCCAACTGATGTTCACCTTGCAGTTGTAGAGTGCATAGCAACCAGTTTGTACTAATCATTCATACGGTATACATGTTTTCGTTACTGTCGAGCATTGCGAAGATTTGCAAACGTTTGAAGACATTGCAACTGTTATAAGATCAAGTTTGCAGAAAGCACATGGAGCACTTGTAGCTGAAGTGATATTTTTAGAGGAGGACACATTCAAATCATACACTTGCAATAACTGTATTGGAAGCTCAATGCACAAGTTTCATCTTAGGGATGACTACTTTTCAAAGACACTAGGAAGCAAGGTCAAGCTTGTCTCTCGATCGTTAGAAGATTACTCTGATATTCTCGAACCTTCCACTATACACAACAATACTTTCACACAAACATATTGCCACAGTTGTTTCCATAGCATAGCAGAACACCTTCACCACCCACTAGACTGGAAAGATTTCGACCTTTTAACTGAGTGGAATTTAGAGGTTCCATTGGAGTTTCAGGTTATATTGGGCAGCCTTTTTTTGAACAAAGAAAGTATGAAAAGATCTGAAGATTGGGAAAAGTATATATTCAACAAAGTAGCAAGACTTTATGGACTTCTAGACTCAGGGCTAAATATTCTAAATAGAAACTACACAGGCGTAATACAACAGCTAAATACAGAGGAACTCATTGTAAACTATCATTCAATATCAACTTTATTTTCCATTACTGGCCAAAGTGGAACGACAAGAAGTTTGAAATCAGCAACAAGATGGCTTCAAGCTAGAGCAGATGTTGACAAACGATACTTTGACGCCTTTCTTAAAAAGTATCCTTTAGAGTATACTAACAAGGACCACAATCAAATAACAAGCTGTATCAGCATGAGAGACTGTCATGTAATATTTTATATGGATAATTTAGTAAGGCTGACCATGCACGCAGATCCAGATCCAGGAAAGAACCGAACAAGTCAGATGTGCACATTGCCAATTACTGTTAAGGGTCTCCCCAAAGACTCACTTATTGTCCAAACATGGCATCAAATTGGTTGCACAGAAGATGAAGACTGTAGATGTTTAGAAAAGATTGACCTTGATAAGGAAAGTCATGCATTACTTTTAAACTTTACTCCTGATGAAGAGGTTGCATTGTTTCGCCTTGATGTACAGACCACTTTAGGTATAATACTTTGCATACCCGAAATAGTATCTCTTGTGAAGGAAGTGAGGGAATCTGTGCAGAACCAAGACAGCATTGTCGACATAAACCCAAGCGATGACATTGATATAGACAACCTTAATAATACTCTAGGATCAATACATTTGCAAGAATCTGACACAATTGATCAAAGAGATTATGATGATGATGATGACGATGATGATAATTATGATGATGATGATGATGATGATGAGAATGATGATGAAATAGATGATCTACTTCCTGGTCTTAACACATCAATGAGATCTATGAATTTAGATGAAAGTATGGATGATGATGGTCTTACCATTTCTATGTCATCACTTCACCAGCAACATGATCATGATGAAGTTGATTACCATCTACAAGAATTTTTGAGAGAAGCAGAATTTGATGACATAACACCTTTAGACATTTCCCATGATGAAACAATGCCATCAATCCAGCGGTCAGAATTTGAAGGTAACAATACAAGAAATGACGATGAAAATACCAATGTTGATGTCTACAAAACAATATCCTTGAAAATGAAGAAATTTGTAGTACCGCCTCTTATTTGCCGACACCCTAACCCAGCTCAAGGAAGAGATGATGACATAACAAATTTAAAAGAAATACTCCTAGATGTATTGGTCAAACTTGGTCGCTTTCCAGATGAAGAATGCAAAGAAAGAATATTATTTGCTCCGGACCATAAAATATCAAAAAACCTTTTGATGTTGATGAAAACAAATCCTGTTTTTCTGCAATTTTTGCCTGAGTTTCCAATCCTTCACCTTAAAAAATCAAAAATCACCAACCTATTTTCAGCTTACAAAGATGCTGGAATACTCCATCTTCTTAAATACATGAAAGATTCAGACAAGGAGGGGGACTGGACAGACTTGTTATCTACAAATATTGAGACAGCCGCAAGGTACATCAAGCGATTGGCATTAGCACTACATTTTGCATTCTTTCTAAAGTTTACATCAACACTAAAAGAAATGGAAGCCGAAGAATTTTTAGAAGATATACAGACTGGGGATCTTGACAAACTAAGAGGAAAATGGTACAAAAGACATCAAGATTTTATGGCAAAAGGAAAGGCGAACAACGCTACATTTGCACTTCATGCTGACATGATGCGTCATGCTGGTGAAATATTAGGAATTGGAATAGCTGAACGTGTTGGTGGCCATGATGGGTATAGCCTTCTTCTTGGTTGCGTCAAGTCTTCACTGCCGTTTTCCTTCTTAAATGGTGCAACATCGTATGCTTCATTTTGTACAGACTTATTACATGAACACTATTCAGCTGGCATATTTCATCAAAATATGAAAAAATGTCTATTCAGCACACCACACAAAGATAGTACTGTTAACTTTGCACTCGATACCCAACGTGAAATGGATCATCAAGATGCTATTAAAGGCTTCAGGCCAAGATCAACGATAGAGTCAGTCATTCCACGGATGGCAATAGTAGACCATTTCACTGATGTACAGAAAGCAAGAAGCTGCTTTAACACTTCAGAGCTTAATATAACTAGCTCCAAAGATACGGAGGATGATGATAGTCAAGGCTCATTTCTTGACGGACATCATGGTAAGGAAGCTTTGAACTATTCCGTAAATGAAAAAGATTTAAAATTCATCATTCCTACTTCGAAACTGATTCTTAGAGTAAATGCCTTATCCATGCATGAAGACGCTGTTCCAGCAAACGTATATGAACAAAACAAGAAACCTCTTTCAGCTGCTATCCTTGATAAAGACTCATATTCTTCTGGGCAATTCATGGTTATCAAATATGCCTGCCAACAGAAGTTGTTTAACCTGACTCAAGATGATATTCCAAATCTGGAAACAGTAGAAGGACCAGCCTGCCTGTTGCAGCGTTTAAAGACATCTAAAGGAGTAACTTTGAGAAGGACAACAATAAAGAACAAGCTAGTATCAGAAAGCGATAAGAAGGAAATTAAAAGAGTTGCATTTGTAAAAAAACAAACTACAATCGCAGACTGCTTAAGCTCTGAAATGAATGCATGTCAAGCTTTGGTTAATCCTGACTGCACTAAATCTGGACTACAAAAATCTCCAGCAATTAAGAAAGCACTGCTTAGACTTCTCGCACTTTGTATCCCAACAACTGGAACAACTGGAATTGAGGAATACCTAGTAAACAACAACATTGTTCTATTTGACATGAAGGAGGTACCTACAGACTTGAAACAAAAAATCAGATATGCTACAGTAGAATTTGCTGGAGTTAAATTTAAGACCACAGCCACATCAGGTGATGAATATGTAAAACATGTCCAAAACGGTATCATCAAGCGTTTACTGAATCCAAAGAACTTTCCAAATGCAAAACGAATCATCATATGTGAAGAAAAATACAGTTTTACCCCTGATGATTTCAAAGCAGCCACAAGAGAGAAAAGACAAAAAGCATCATCTGGATCAATCTCTCATTTGAAACTAGGATCGGAAATCTTGACTGATTGCAAAATGTCAAAGTCTGCAGTTATCCACACTGACCTTGGGAAGAGACTTATAAGTAACTACCTTGCAAGAAATATCCAGTCATTAGACATTAGACAAGATCTAATTTTAGACATAGACAGCGAGCTGATTTTAAAGACCTCTGACAGCAACGGACAAAGCTGTAAACCATACACAACACCATTGAGAGGATACTTTTCATCCGCTGGTTTTGTCCGACATGAGCTATTAGACAACATTCAACAGAGGAAAGGAGAAGCCGAGATGTCACAGGTAGACTGGCTGAAGGACATATCTGAACATATACAGGACGATGAAGAAGTTGTAAGCATAGTAACATCATCCGACGTTGATAGCATTGTGATACACTTGTTTGTCATTTCACTTTTCTGGCCACGTCAAGAAGATGGATCCTTCAAACACAATGTATATGTTATGCTACAGAAACAAAAAACTGAACTGTATTGCATAACAAGAATTTTAGAACTCCTTGAGGCAAGATTTTCAAGACATAATATCAGTACCCTAGCTTTGTCACTGTTCATTGGAGGTAATGACTTCCTGCCTAAATATCATGGTATCTCCCATGAGAAATGGGTATCAACTATATTGGAAATGCCAGGGGCTCTAGAGCATCTAGTTAAATTTGAACACCAGCAAACAACTTCAAAGCCTATCAGAGGGACTATCAATGAAGATATCTATTTTGAAATAGTAAAGAAGCTTTACTGTCCTGCCAACCTGAATTCTTCAAACATTAGCTTTGATGTGGCCAGACAGATATCAATCAGACCTCCTGGCAAACAGTCAAGACACCCTAAGCTTTGGATGCCTCCTAAAACAGCATTACAGAATGTCATCCAATTAATTGACTACCAGATAGAATATCTTCTGACTACATGGAACCATTCTGCTTCTCTTCCAGACTTTTTATCAAAAGGTTGCTTAAAGAAGGATGAAAAAGGAAACGTCCACTATGATTTTGGAAAGGACGAAAAGGTGCAAGACACAGCATCACTTTTACTGCTGAATGACGACCAGTTAAAGAGTTTCACCAAAATAGCTGAAGTTCCACGAAAAAGAGGACAAAAGGCAAAGAGGATGCGGTCGGCCGAGACTACACCTGTCAAACCAAGACAAAGAAAGAAGAAACCTATGATGTCCACTCCAATGTTAGTAAAAAGTGCACTTTTAATTGATATAGTTATAACAATCAACAAAAAATTATCATTAAATAAAACCGCTTTTTTAAAACAATTTCAAATGCATATATACATTTTGATTTTTAAGAAGAGATTTAAATTAATCATTTTACTTTCACATGGCTGAAAACTTTTAAAAAAAAATATTGTTACTGATGTCGGTTAAGCAATCTCATTCAACTATCACATTGTACACAATAAGTTATTAACAGACTCAAATTCCTGGTGCTCATGCAAATATATCATTTTTTATCCTTAAATTTAAATTGCTTCAATTTGAAAACAATCAAGATTTTTTTCTCTTTTTCAGAAAGATGAAGAGAGGATCTAATGAAGATGTTTAATATGACACATATATTCAGGACAATTTAAAACCTTTGACAAAAAGTTCATCAGACAATATGAATTTATTTTTAGCTTTTGTGTTGGCCAAAAGAGACACAATATAATCTTTGCAGTGTATTAGTTTGATGAAGACAGTGCTGTTTGAGTCAGATCAAATTGTTTTAGATGTTCAATCAGTTTTTCTACTAATGATTACCATTTAATGATTTTAGAATCACAGATTAGGTGATTCTTTGTACATGTATATAAAACTCATTCAAAAAATTATTTCTATTTAGAAAAAGAAAAACATTTTTGAAGTCAGATAATCTTATTCAATATTCGTAAATGATATTGGGATTTGCAAAGTTTATTAAAAACAATCTGTATTGTAAAAAAGTAGATAACTTAAAATTTGTATATTTTTCTATTTTTATTTTGTATCTTTTTCATAAGTTAACAGAAAAGGTAGTTATATATCAATTCAAATTAACAATGATTAATTTAAATTTACACATGATGTTACATTAATGTATTATTAGAATGTATAACTAGTTTTATCAATCAATCAATCAATCAATCAATTTTATTGGACAAAAGCACAGTTTAAATATACATGTGATGTGTTATCCAAATATAACAAAAAAAATATATAGTTTATATAAAATTCAGCATTTATAATAATTTTCAATTTTTTTAATCAATCATTTGCTTTGTTGTGTATTTTAACTACATTATGTGTACATTTTTTGAAAATAGATTGATAAACTCTTGAATCCTTATCTGCTATTTACAAGTAAATTATCTTTATCATCTTAATCTACTATAAGATCATGCTTGTGCTCAGGTCGGTGTCCCACTGAGCAGCTAACCACAAAATGTTTACATAGTCAATTATCCAATTATTTATGATAGCCATTACTGTCATGGCAAAATAAGATAGAAAACTAAAAATCAGGGCTTGTCCTATAAGTACGTTCATTTATTTAGGTGCACAACTTTTTTACATAGATAATGATTTGTCATTTTTATATATCGTACAATACAATGTTGACAGAGGTACGTCTATTCGTTGATTGCAATTTGGTGGCATTAAAGAATTTCGATGTAACTTTTCTTTCCAAATGTGTTTATTTCTGGTCCTTTCAGGAAAGATTAAGAAAGGTCGGACGTACGTCTGACATCGTGCGTTTGAAAAAAAATGTTTACACTCTCGTAAGTTCTCTGTACTCATCCTACAATTCATAATTAGAACTAAGAAAAATTCTATATGAATAATGTTTGTTATCTTGAATACTTGACAAGTGAGAGATCTTTTTAGAAGCTATCCCCCCTATCCCCGCCCATCCGGAAAAAAAGATCGGCTTGACCCTTTGAGAATGAGTTTTAAATAAATGCTAAAACAGAGATAGTGCCTTTTCCAGTGCTTCCTTATAAAATCAAAAGTTGCTTCAGATGATTCATTTTTTTCAAATATTGACGGATCCATGGCGACGGCCATTTGAATCCTTTCAAATTGTAATTAAGACACATATTAAGGACAATTAAAGATAAACAAAAAGAATATTTTTAAAGGTTAACAAAGCATCTGCCTTTTATTTGATGTTTTGTGCATTAAATTTGATATTTTGTGCATGAAAATATAACTAAATTCAGTTTGCCCCCAAGGACGAAGTCGCAAGGCCATACTTTGTTGTACCTACTTAGTACTTATAACATACATGGTATATGTTATACTGTCACAAACTGTATATATAGTTTATATGACAATAAAGATTGAATAAATTGAATGAATTATCAAATCTGCATTTAAAACATATAAAACGCTCAAATGAAAACTTTTCCCGGCCTAGTATTTTCTCCTGTACATCCGATTACGCGATTTTTGCAGAAAAGAAAGATAATCTGTTTTCATTTGTTTTCTCATTTTCCATGAAAATATATGAGGTTGTGTCCCTTTAGATTTTTTACAAAAGAAAAATCGTCTGGACAAAGGGAAACTACTCAATTATTGCCTTATTTTACAAAATCGTGTAATATAGTTGAATTATTGTCTACTGTAATATTACTTTACTTTGTGATATTACAATAAATAGTAAGTACCTGGACTGATAACGTGGGATTTGATTTCAGGTATGTCGCTCAACTACTTCCTGTTTAACAAAATCCGTCCATTTTTGACTTTGACAATTTTTTAATTAATGTGATAATTTATTGATTCATTACTGTGTTATTCTTCAAACAAATTAGAATTGATTTTGTTGGTAATGGTTGATGCAGTTCCAAGTAACTAACGTAACAATAACATGAAATCTACGTTACGACTTACATTTTGACCTTTCCATAACGGCTACTCTTCATAAAATCCATATCAGATCATGCCTTTACTTTGCTAGTACTCTGAAATAAGAATAAAAAATGTTTTCGATTAAATTTGATTAGTGACATGTCACTTATGATATCCGTTTATAGTGAATAATCGCTTGATTTTTTTTGCACATGACCATAATATATATGATTGAATGAATGTTAGAAATAAAATTATTGTAAAATCACATTTCAACGGTGAACCACATAACACACTCCCGTATGTTTAAAATTAGCCTTACTATTTAAAATACACAAATAAGCTTTTTATTAAAATCCCTTCATAATTTGTATAAACAGAATATTACATGATGTTATGTCTGTCAATCAACGTTTTTCAACGTTTCGCTGGTGTTATAAAACGAATTTTTGTTAATATATGAAAATCCCCGGTCCTTCTTATTCTATAGAGACTGTTGAATAAAGTAAACTAAGCTTGTATTATTTTATTTTGTATATAGGTATATACATATGTACACTGCCTGTTTAAAAAAGTCAGAAGTTTGATACGATGATACGATAGAAGGGGGAGGCTGGGAAGGGGGTATTTTCAGCCGTGCTCAATTTATCTTGTTGTGCTTCGTGATTTTTATAACATTGAGTGAAGCGTTAAAAGTTTTAGAATATCAGTTAAATATTTATAAACGAATATTATTGCACGGGAAATAATGAAATTCCGTCGGATACAGCTAGACCAACACATTTTCACATTTTAATGTATCAAATGCAGGCCTTGTGTTGGTTTTGATTACTGTCTATTATAAAACAACAATCTGTCATTCTTTTAAAAAGGGGTACACTGCAGAGTTGTATGTAGAATACTATTTCAAATAATTATAAAGGTAAAAAATTCGGTTAAAATAAAAGTATAATTTAAGAGGGAAGTAATGTAGAGAAACTTACCAGATTTTTTTTCCGGAAATTATCAATTCACATTCACAAAAAGTTAAGTGTCCATGTTTTTTCCGTATACAATTATAAATATGAACACACCAAATAAGTGTAACCTGCCCATTTAAAAACACGTTTTGTTTAGACAGAGTTAATATATTATACGGATGAATGAACAATAACACTGTATACCCGTGGTCTAATCTTATTCGGAAATAAATTTTTATTTACAAGGCGGCTAATAAAACTTCGATTTAATACGATGTGTTTTTATGACATCTACATGTATGATGATATCATGATAAACAAGTTCAAATAAATTGTAAATAAAACCCTCAGGACATTAATTGTATTCTTGTGGCTCTATCGATATCTAGTTAGTTAGTTAGTTAGTTAGTGCTTTACTCCCAAGCAGCACGATTTCGGCTATATCCAAGAGTGGTGATGCAATGAACATGAAATGATGATGAAGTGGAGGAAATGGGGACACAAGGCCAATCGGGTAGGGGAGTTTTGACTGCCACTGGAAAAAGGAATGATGGGTAGGGACGGGAAATTTAGCCTCCTGCATGGGGATCCTACGGGTCCTACTCTTACCGAGACCTGCAGCAGGGTTCTTTAACGTGCGAGGAACGTGACATTTTTCCCAACACGGTGCACCACTATGGTTTGCGGTCAGGTTTTCCGCATTATCGCCTGATGACCCCGCATCTCTCGATGTCAGGGCTGCCCCATTCAACCACCTGGGGCACACATCCCAATCCCTTTGTGGGCAAAGCGGCCTGACCCGATGTCAGGTTTCTGAGCGCTCTTAAGTGGACTTTTACCGACAAGCTTAGCGCTGCTGCGGGCCTATTCGCCACCCGGAACCCACACGGGTGTATCGATATCTATACTTGGGTGTTAAATTGGAAATATCCAAGTTATTAAAATTAAGAGATACTTTTATTAATATTCTCAATCTGCTACATGAAATGAATTAAGATATACAAATGATAACCGATACAAATAGTTCTTTTAAGGGCAAAAATGGGTCGCGAATGCGTCATGACTTTAGACATTTTGTATTCTAACAAAAGACGAATACAAAGAAGACAACTATTCTTCTTCGTTCGTAACAACTTTAGGTAACTTAAGGTATTTGATATAGATTGAACTATAAATTGGTGAAGACATGCGGTTAACGGGATTAATTTTCCAAAATTTATAGAAAAAACGTGAAGAATTTTGAAAATGCCGTTTAACACTGTCTTTTAGAAATTGGTCTTCTTTTGTCGCATTCGGTATGTTATAAATAAGTTTTCCTGAAACTTTTTATGGATATTTTTCATCATTTTTTCACATTATCGTAAATGGCCAATACAACTAACGGCAAAAAGAAATGTGGCAACCGATACCACTTTTCTGATTCATTTATAGAGATGTTGCTTAAAGGTAGACCGGAAAGATGGACACAGAAAAACAACGGGTTCCAGTTTATTATGCATTTTAGCTCACCTGACCCGTAGGATCATGTGAGCTATTGCCATCACATGGCGTCCGTCGTCCCTCCGTCGTCCGTTACCTTTTTCAAACGTTAACTCCTCTGACACCATAAGTCCAATGGAAACCAAGATTGGTACAGTTGTTTATTGGTATATCTGCTACAGAACAATTATTTGGATTTTTGATTCGTAAAAAAAACATGGCCACCATGGCTAAAAATAGAACATAGGGGTAAATTGCAGCTTTGAGCAAATAACTCAAAAATCGGGACATATATCAAAATTCTGGCGTAGGAGTTGTTGCCCTTTTTTTGCATTTTTTTCCAAATATTGCACTTATAAAGCTCAATATCTTGGACACCATAAAGGGTATTTGAAACATTTAAATTGCATATTTTTAGACACTTAAAGGTCTACGAAATCTGTAACAGGATAGAAGTCGTAGGTTCGTTCCTTATAGGAGTTATTCCCCCACGAGAACGTCAAAATTGACAATTTTGCAGTTTTTATTCATTGTTTTAAAATCATTTACTACTCTTACTACCTAAATTTAATGGCAACCATACTAATTATAGTTGTTCCTTAGCATAAGTGCAACGCAATTATCGTTTGATTTTTTTATTTTTAAAAAAAACATGGCCGGCATGGCTAAAAATATAACATAGGGGTACATTGCAGTTTTGTTTTGCAAATAACTCAATAATGGTGACAGATATCAAAATTCTGATGACAACAAAAGTGTTAAGGACCTCAATAAACTACCCGCCCTGAAAGTTTGAAGAAGATGTAACCACCCATGTAGAAGTTATTTCCCTTTTTCTTGATTTATAAAAGATGTACTTATTAAGTTCAATATCTTAAAAACTATTAAAGATATTTGAGAAATTTAAATTGCATGTTGTTTTAAAGATAAACAAAATTTGCCATAGGGTCAAAGTTGTCATGGTTGTAGGACCCCTACTTTTAGGAGTTATATCAGAGCGCCCCAATTGTCCTTTTTCAGAACCTTTCAACCGTAAAAGCTTAAGTTACAAAACTGTTCAGTAAGTTAAACCCTACACAAATTAAATATGAATGGATTTTATTGGTCCTTTATAGAAATCATGGTCCCTTAAATATCTAAATAAAAAGCTTTTGATTGCTATAATATTAAACTGATTGAACTCAACACTTATATGCATAAAGTTAATCAATGTTGTCAGATGACCCCTTATTAAACTCGTAGCCCTTTCAAGACTAAATAAGCATTCGAGTCATGTGAGCTATTCATACTCCCGAGAGCCACTTGTTAGGAAGAACAAGTTTTAACGTTGTAATAGACAGATCATTTATCAGTTCCACCATGTTTCAAATCATAATAACGTAAGAATTTGAACTTTCAAAAATCCCCTTTTCGTTTTTAAAGCGTTAATATTTGTCCCTTCTGCTCTTTTTTCCGCATCATATATTTAATAAAAAAATATCCCTGTTAATTATAAGCAGAAGCAATACTTTATTACGCGAAAGTAAGACTTAATTACGTTATAATGCGATAGTAAAGACAATAGCGCGTAATAACACGAAAGAAAGATTAATTACACACCTAAATAAAAAGAGCCCCTGGAATTGACTCTTGTAAAACCCGAATGATGAAGTAAAGGCATCGACGGTCCATGCAAACATGTGATTCTCCCGCCGGGACACAAATTCTCCCAACTTTTTTATCCATCTCCCGTTCTCCCGACTTTTTGTGTAATCTCCCGCTTTTTTAAGACATGACAAAATTTAAGTTTTATAGACATTTTAATTGTTTAATCATAAAACATTTCCGGGGTTTTATGGGTTTGTCAATTAGGTAGACGTTAATTTACATGTAACAGGTAAAGGTGTTAATAAAAGGTGTATTGCCATAATCATGATAATTGACCTGATGATTGTATATACAGTTTGAGATTAACCAATGAAGCCATGTTTATTTGGCACACGCTAGTGTCGTCAATAAACATTGAAATGCAATTTTAATGAACGTTGAAAATCTCCCGCTCTTTGGTCCAATCTCCAGCCAAAAAAAATCAAAATCTCCAGTTTTGTCATCACGAATCCGTTACATGTATGTCCATGTAACGTTTATTTTGGTTAGAGAGCACCGTTTTATTCAATTTAGTTGTTGGAAATAAGACTTTTTATATCGTGTTTGAAGACTTAAAGTTATATCAATACTACAAGAGAACTTACTTAACCATTTTTTTTATGATATTTCACTTTACTAGAGTAAGTATATGTGACTCAAGGTAATTTATGAAGACTCGCCTTAATTAAAAAGTTTATCTTGTAATCCACTGTTCCAATTTTATCTTCCGTGAAATGAAGCGATATATAACCCTCAAATTGAAGTAATGTGAGTGACATTCATCTGTTCATCTTTATGTCTCATCTTTTTACCGAAAATCAATTTTATCGATATCTAGTTCTAGGTTTAAAATGTAAATAAAATGCTTAAAACTTGTTTTTCACATATTACGTAATAATAAAATGAATAGCAGCTTAACGATTTAAATACACTTGTGACTTTTGACTAGGTGCGAGAAGTAAATTTGTTCATTACAAATAACTTTTAAAGTTTACTGTTCTGACATAACAATCACGTAAACCCATTGGGCACAGTTTGGAAATCCAAAAAAGGATTTTTTCACGTAATAACTCGCTTTTTGCGAAATAAAGCACTAGTCTCGCTTTTAGCGCTCCTTCGCGGGAGACGGGAGGCGAATAGGCCAACAGCTGCGCTAAGCTTGTCGGTAAAAGTCAACTAAAGAGCGATAAGAAACCTGACTTCGGGTCAGGCCGCTGAGCCCAAACAGCGACTCGGATGTGTGCCCCAGGTAGTTGAATATGGCAGCCATGTCATAATGAGTCGTCAATCTATATTGTGGACGACCTGACCGCAAAACATAATGGACCAACATGTGTGGAGAGTTCCACGCTTCATGTGCGTAAAAGAAACCTTTGTGGACCGCCAAGTAGTGCATCCCATTGGCTAAATTTTCCACTCTTACCCTGCTCTCCCCTTTTCTTGTGGTCTCCAAAATTAATCGTTCCTTTGTTTACTGCCCGCCCCATTTTTCATTCATCATCATCATCATTTCATGTTATTCTTGTTATTGCCTATAAATAAACTATATAGCGTTGCAAGGGTGAAAAACACCAAATCACTCACTCATTCACTCGCTTTTAAGGCGCTTTTATCATTTTATCGTAATAACGTGCTTCGATCGCGTACTTCCACGTTACTGTCGTGTATAGATACGCATTATAACGCGCTCCTATCGCATTAGAATGCGTTCACATCTCGTAATAACGCGCTACCATCGTGTAATTTCGCGTTTCAATCGAGTCATCACAAGCCTCTAATGCGAATTACTGGTTGCTTTTCTCAAAATAACTGCCTCATAAAAACCAGTATTGTTTGTTTTAAACAGTGGTTATTGTCGTGAAAGCATCCGCTTCTGCTTTTGTTTTTGGTTAAAACATATTTTATTTGCTAATACATTAATACATATAATTAACAAAAAGGATAGGACACAAGTTATACCAACTTACGTGGTCTTCTTGTTTTTTTTAATGTACTGTCATGTATTAGTATGATTGGTTGGAATATTTACAGTATTATATAAGAAGCAAAGGTGTACCAAAGGGGTAATCAGTATCATAAAACCGTGAAGACAAAGACAAAACCGGCAGACAAAAAATCATCACAACAAAACAAACCACATAACAACATAAAACACACACACATAACAACAAAACCGCATTCAGCAACGCGAACTCAAGTCGAAACGAGAGTGAACTCAGGTGCTCCGGAAGAGTAAGCAGTTCCTGCTTGCTATAGCACACCCGTCACGTTGCCAAAGATCGATTAAGTGTTGGTCAAATCCGGAAAGGATGACATTACAAAACTCTATGTCAAACCAACATCTGTTGGGCGTGTCTGATGGAGGTTAATCCAGAAAAGCGCTTCACACGCCGCAGTGAAATTGTGCTTTGTACATTTATCAAAATCTAACCAAAATGTGGATCGTGTCTTTCTGGCACATATTCCATATTCTTTCGTTTTTAATATTATTGCAGAATTTGGCTTTAGTGCCGTGTGGAGGTCGTAGAAAGCTTCCCCGTGCTTCAGTTGAATGCTCTTATATATTTTCGAGTACTGGAATATGTGTTGGAAAGACACAGTTTACATATTTCCAAAATTTGACAACGTTTGACTATTTCTTTAAAATTTGATAAAATCTCATTGGTCATTGTTGTAATATTTTTTGGCTTCTGTTTTGTTTAATCGAATCTAATATTATACCGGTTTTCCAAGTTTTTCTACTCCTAGCGTGTCTGATGAAGGTTAATCCAGAAAAGCGCTTCACACGCAGTGAAATTGTGCTTTGTACATTTATCAAAATCTAACCAAAATGTGGATCGTGTCTTTCTGGCACATATTCCATATTCTTTCGTTTTTAATATCTGTGCTCATCTGAGAGATAGAAATCCCGTATTTGCATACAAGCACATGATGTCGTCCGTAAAATTTCTTAAGTGATGACAACAACCTGAGAGCAACGTACCCCTGTGTTAACTATTTGCTTGTCAGCCGTTTAGCTCTATCAAGGAAGTCGTTGTACTCCCCACATGCTCTGGAATAACGAATCAATTGTGATACGTAAACTCCATATGCTGGAGCGGACGGAATGTTGCTACACAGAAAGGGAAAGTTAACTATTGGAAAGTTGAAGTCATCACGTTTGTCATAGAGCTTTGTACAAAGCCTTCCTTGTGTGTCAATTTCGAGAAATAGATCCTCCTCTTCAATATCTTGTTTTATTACCCTTTCTATTACAAAGTTGTATTTCATATATTGCATTTCGTGATAGGGTCGACAAGCTGTTATATTACATATGTCAGTCATGAGGATTCGGCTGGCATGTAAGTTTTTGATATTCCATCCCTGCCTTGGATTCCTAAATTGCATAAAATCCATACACACATCGTTCCATTGCAGGGTCATCAAAATGCCTTTTTTCAGTTTTGTTGACTTCAATACTGACGACAATAAGATCTGGCCTCCAGAAATATTACCACTGTTGTTATTCTAGAAATGATGTCGATCAATAGAGGATACCGAATAATTCGAAAGAACTGATGGAGATTCTTAGCTTTAAATCAGTTTCACCTTGCAACAGCTTCAAAACTTTCGATTTCTCCACGACGATTATTGTACTACAAAAAAATATCAACTCTGGTTTGCAACACATATATTAAAGAATACATTAATATTCAGGGGAAAAGGTTTCGTCTGACATGGACAAGTTACTTTTCCAAGTTCTTTTAACATACATGTGATTTATTAATAATCGTCCATACAATTTTTGAACAGCATGATGTTCAAGAATGCTGGATAACTTTTCATATGCGAGTGTTGTGTGTACACTGTTTCTTTTCAAAGATGTGAATTTTTCCAAATTATACAATAAGAAGAGATTCTTAGTCATTCTTAAAAAAAAATGAGTGTTGTCACTAGCGCAATTAACCTATGGCATGTTTATTCAGCAAGTTACATGTTGCCATCAAGGTTACCTTGTGTGTATGATTTTATTTTATTATACAAATTGAGCGGGTGTCACGTGCACCGGGTGACCTCTTTGATCAGCAACTGAAAATGTCAGTCAGATTGAAGTTTTCGAAAAGGAGGTTGATAAATAACTTCAATTTTCCACCAAGATTGCGTGAAGTTTCATGAAAGTCCATTAAATTGTTAAGGAGGGAGTTACAGGTAAGAGTAAGCATTTGCAGTGAGGCCATGATTGGTTGCTGGTAAAAATATGGCTTGGAACCTCACAGATGTCTCATTCAGACAAATTTACGCAAATGAATGCTAAATGTGTGATAACAAGTTTAAAAAGACATATTAAACTTTCGGCTACAGACTGGTAAAAAATATTAACATCGTCAATCATCAATCATATTTTTGGATTTCAGACCTAGGGGTAAAAGAACCTAGTGCGTAAAAGAAGTAGCCCGTTGAAACCAATGGTAGGACAAAAAAACCCTAGAGATTTCGATGTCACTTTGGTGAGATTTGATAAGATTGGTTGTTATAGAAAGACAAATATATGAAGCCGAGAATGTTCAGCAATGATCATCATTTAAACTTGTTTATTTTATCTGGATTGAAAAAAAAAAAACTTAATTGCCTATGTTAATCCTTCTCTAGCTTGCAGTTTGTGAGTTTGTGTTGCAGTCTCATTTAGCCTGTGCTTTATAAATAGGAGTTTTATGCACAGTGTATTGGTCTCTCTATACGCAAAACATCTCTTTTTGTCCGGGGGGCATTCCATAAGACTAGCATCGTTCCTTGATAGTCGGAAAATTGGTTCTTGAAATATTCACCTCTCTCGAGGATTGTCCTTTGGTGTAAGTAGCACGAAGCGTTAACCAATACACCACCAGCTCTCTCGTATTCGGTATTTAGAATGAAGGATGCATTGTTTTTTTATATAATTATATGTTTACTTACATTGTCTATATTTATCATTGTTTAACTACAGTTTTGCAATTACATTCTGTAAATTTAGAACATGTAATCATCATCTACCTATAGAGGCGAGTAGATGGCAATATATTTCAAGAAATGGAAGATTGTGTCATTTTTGTGGCTCTATTAAAGTCGGCGATGAGTACCATTATATTATGTCTTGTAAGTTTTACAAGAAATATAAACAAAATTTTTTCCATAATACTGTAATACTATCAGAAAGAATGTTTTGAAACTTGAAAGGTTATTTTCCACAAATAATGTTATTAGATAAAAAAAACTATGTAGATTCATTAAAATTATAAATGGGATAGTAAACCCTCCTGTTTACTAGTACTTTAATTTGTATTTCACACATGTGCACTTTGAATTGTTGTATTATAATTGTTTATTATTTTCTCTGTAACTTTGTCATATATAGTTTTTGTGAGAATAGACTAAACTTCATAAATAGCGAGACCGTACACAATATAGGTTATACTTCCAGTTCACCCATGTTTGTCTATAAATAGGAAACAGAGACTGTACGACATGGAAAACAGAAATAACCTTTATTTTCTATTAATAGAAAATAGGGACTTGCGCAATGGAAAACTGAGAAATTTGAGTCCATGATTACTCTGTTTGCAAAAGTTAAACAATAACTGATATCACTAAAATAAAGAAACAGCATAATATAGTAATGCTTTTAAAATTTGCCGCTCTCCTTATTTAATTTTCAATGAAAGAGCTACGTGAACGTGAGGGGAGTTTCATTTTTCCTCCCATCTTTGCTAGCCAAGGGTTACGATCCGCTATCTCTAATCGTAACCCTTGGGTAGCGAAGATGTTTTCCTCCACACTATTCTTTTTTTTCATAAATTTATCTATGTTAAATTTTATAATTTGGTCAGTTTTCTGCTTGTAAGATAGAGGTGGATTTCATCCCCAATTTCCTTCTCACACAATTAAATCGGATGTATTGTGTTCGTTTTGTATTTTTAGAGGTTTAAGAAGGATCCATTACAATTTCATTAAATTAAAAGTCTAAGTAATACATCAGTACGCGAAAGGAATGGTAAGAACGAAACAACCTAACTGGGATGATCAATCCCATATACCCAAGAAAAGTCGAAACAATGCAACCACAGAAATGGAAAATAGCAATGGTCTTGACTTTGTATAGTCATTTCAAACGAAATGGATAATTAAACCGGCTTTCATAACACCAAATCGCAACCTTTCATTACCATATTAGCGTCCGGTAGTAACACAAGACAAGATGGTTGTGAGATATAAAAGGGATATCTCAGTACAACAAACAGCTTAAAAATTAATTTAAACATTCACTTATCATTTCATCTGCATTATCTTTGAATCTAGCTACAAGTTGCTAATATCAAAGGAAAATTTTTTAAGATGCCATATTTTCTTACAATCTTGGTCTAAAAGCCGATCACGGACAACGGTGCTGGCTGAAGACATCTGAATATTTAGTATAAGCTCTGGCATATCAAATCAGTTGTGAAATATACACTCAATATGCTGGTGAGGTTGTTAGATTTCTTTCCAAATGAAGAAAACAAAAATCTAAACTAAAATCGTGTCTGTGGTCGTATATTTTTGTGCTGAGATGACAACCATGTAAAATGCGGAGTCAAAAACAATATGAAAGGATATGGAGTAAATGAACATAAGATCACAACACATATGTTAAATCCAGCTGCTATTAATTTTTATGAGCTGTATGGCCATTTCGGAAAATTATTCCTGATCAGCAGAACCCAACAAAGGAAACCCACAATTCAAAATATATTCAAAATCGAAAGTCGACATGAAAATCGAATAAAAACGTAAGGCAAGTAGACTCGGTGGTTTCTTTAATCTCTTTGTTTGGAGGATTAATTTGAGAAATCAATGAAGCAAACAAAGTGTGTTTGACAGAGAGGACATCATTAATATATCTGAAAGTGAGATTAAAAGGGACAGCTTCTTAAAGCTTCCTGTTCGTTACAAGTTCCTTGATAGAGTCAGTTTTGTAAGAGTAAAAGACAAGTAGGCGAGGAGAATTGCACAGTTGGTGCCCATTAAAATGGCAATAACAGTACAACAAACTGCTAAAAAGTAATTGAATCAATCATTTATCATTTCATCTGACGTAACTTTGAATTTAGTTACCAATTACTGATATCGAGGGAGAATCTTTTAAAGATACCGTATTTTTGTTTCTAAACTTGGTCTAAAAGCCGATCAAGGAGACAACTATGTCGGGTAAAATTAAAAAAAATAGGATAAGGTCTGGCATATCGAATTAGTTGTGAAATACACATCTCATATGCTGGTCAGGAGGCAGGTTTCTATCCAAATCAGAAAAAAAAAACTAGAATCGTCGCTGTGGTCGTACATTTTTGAGCTGTTATGACAACCAAGTCAAAATCGAGAGTCAAATTTAAGATGCAAATCGAAGAGAGACGAAGCTCAAGTAGATTCTATGGTTCCCTTAAATTAATCTCTATATCATCTGGAGGATAAAATTAAAAAAGTCCTAATAGCAAACGAAGTGTTGTTGACAGAGAATACATCATCACTGCACGAAAAAAAAAATCCGGAATATACCTATCTGAAAGAAAGATTAAAGGGTTTTGCTTCTTTCATTTCATTGTTTTTACAAAATCCTGAAGAAAATCAGTCGGCGAGGAGAGGGGCAATGTTAGTTCACATTTAAATAGAAACTCTTGTTGTTGAAAAATCTCAGCTTGAAATGTGACAAATATATTGTCAATAAAGAAATCAAGCATACTGCAGACTTGGTGCATGTTTAACTATTTTTATCATTAAAATATATTAGAAAAAAATGTAGAATTAAACCCCAAGTTATAAGAGCACATAGCAACACAAAAGACACAGGTTATTACGCGAAAAACTTTTTCTAACAAAGTAACAAAATGAGCCCATTCAAAAAATCGCCAATGATGAACAATACCGGTCGAGTTTTATTTGGATTTGGTAATCCATTCACTAGAAATTTATCCGGTTAAGTAGTTCGAGTTGATAATTTCTAGGTTCTTATTATACGACTAAATGTATCTGATTATCACAAGACAAACTTACCTTAACAGTCTCATAGATTCACCTTTCTGGAGTAAAATTATATATGACGAGCAGTAATTTTACAAGACTAACCTTTTAAAATGAGACTAGTTTACATAATTTTTCCTATTTCTTTATAACATTTTTCTCCGAAATACTAGGATGATTTAATAACTAAATGCGTGTCTAGATTGGTGGTGCACATCGTAATCATCAATCATTTTTTTCACAGGTAGGGGACTAAAGAAACCAACACAAGGAAGCGAAAGATTAAAGTAAGAAGACAAAAATTTTATAATTTTGATGTCACTTTAGTAAGCTTTTGACTGTCTTAGTAATCCAAGAAGGTTCAGCAATAATTCAGTGTTTGGAATTAAAAATTCGTACTTCGGAATTGAGAGTTAAAGTTACAATAAACATATAATTCCTTGCAATAAATAAAAAAAATCATAATTTTTTTAACAGTCTCTTTAAGCTTTAAAATATAAATTATTAATGAAAACTTTTATAAAAGCTACAAAAAGTCCATTTACAGTGTGATTTTTGCAGAAAGTAACACAAAATGTCTCTATCGATCATTTGCTTCCTGAGTTGTATTATGGAAACGAGATGCATTCGACCCAAAGGTTTTACTTGTCAAATAAAGAAGAAATATAGAATTATTTTAAACCCAGAGCTTTACCTGCTCTCACTTCAAAATCATTTTGTTTGTTTTTGATATGTTCGGTAAAAATAGGAATGTTGTTCACGAAAGTAAATAAGTGGCCTTTGGTATCAAGTTTCTTTCAAAAATCAGTTAAATTTCTAGCCGGTACACGCATAGTATTAAAAACTTCGTCTTCATAAAAGCGTAAAAGCTCTAATTTTATGATTATTCAACAGTTAGGTGATTATTTTTACATTGCAATATTTTCCCAAAACTGCTTTATTATTACTTTAAGATTGCATTATGGTTTATAATTCGACTTCTAGATTAGTTACAATGTCTTTAACTAGGGAGACGAACAATGTACGCAAAATGTCACTCAAATGTTACACCTTGTATTGTTGATTTCTGTTCGGTTGATTTTGTGTTTTGTGTTTTCTCGTGCTGTTCTTGTTAAAGTTTGACGGTTTTGTCGTTGCCATTTCGATTCGTACTTTTGACACTCGAATTCCCCATTGGTGCCTCTTTGCTTCTTTCAGTTTACCCTTTTTTTAATGTTTTATGCTGTCAAATTTATATTTATTTTCGTTAGACCTTATGTTCCATGTCGATAAGCGTTAATTTTTTGTAATATATTTAAATTGAATTATAAAAAAATATTATTTTTTTTACATGTGTTACACATGCAACCGGATATTTAAAAAAAAAATCAAGTTATGCGTCCGTTATGTTATGTATTTGTAGTTTGATATGGTTTGGTACGGCAAAAGTTTTATTCTGTGTAATACTGCTTTTTAGAGAAACCTGGACTTGGTATAGGAGAAAACCTTATAGGGTATCAGACATGACATACTATATAATTTCGGTTTTGAATCATGAAATTTCGAAATTATATTTTTGTCTTGTACATACACTGTATCTACATTTGTGATACGGTTTTACAATCATTCAAGTTTGATAATTCTTAGAAAAACCTTTGATATATATACACTGTACCTTTAATAATTTTAAATAGCAAAGTAATAAGGGAGGTTAGAAATGTATCTAAGTGTATTTCTATGAAGACACATTACTTCTATAGTACGTACTAGCAGTCAAATTTAATTTCATTTTTTAAAAACTACTTTATTATTAGTTCTTAAAATGCCCAATTATTTTAATATTTTTTCTATAAATAAAACGCATTTTTAGCTATTTTCAAAAAGGTTAAAAAAATGCATTAAAGTTTTTAAATAATTTCATTCAAGTTCATAGTCAAACAATCACGTAAACCACTTTGTGAGGTTACAAAAACAAATATGGCAGACGACAGAATTCACTAATTACTCGCATGGGTGTTTTGCCAGGTGTATGACCCTATCTAGACAAATTGTGTTCCTAAGTTAGATAAAAATTATCATTGAACCGCGATGGAACTAGACTGGGGTCGAAACAAACACACTGCTACTGGGAGTGACTGGCCATACAGACCGGCAGCCGACGGGATTTGTTGTTGATCATAAGATGCAGACCTCGCTATAGAATAAACAGTACATGCAATGGTTAGGCAAACCCAATATATTTGACCAAGTCTAAGTTTCGACTACGTAGAAATGATGTGTGCCTCTCTCATATTACCTAAACATCCAGGGGCGGATCCAGAGGCGGATGTCTCGGAGTTTGTAACCCGACCTTTCCTTGGA
Organism: Arcuatula senhousia; assembly: GCA_963971305.1. NCBI lineage: Eukaryota > Metazoa > Mollusca > Bivalvia > Mytilida > Mytilidae > Arcuatula > Arcuatula senhousia. The sequence continues at coordinate 150,227 of CAXARO010001398.1, forward strand.
AATTTTTTTCAACTTCGTTCAGATTTTCAGCAAAATCGGACTGGAACCCCCTTTTGTTCTATGTACCCAATAGGTGAATAGCATGCAAATTGTTTGAATCTGCCCCTGCAACCGCAACAGTTATAACCTATAAATGATATATCCTCTTTTTAAAACATTTTTACATGATTGTATATAAATATGTCATGTTCAGTCGTTTTTCCCTTCAGGTTTGAACAAGTCGTTAAAGTCAAATATGAAATTAAGACTTTTATTTTGAGGAAGTTACACAACCATTTCTACCTTAAACTTACAATAAATCATGTTTCACTAACCGATACAAAATACATTGATACTGAAGGTTAAAAAAAATTAATATTACTAATTCTAAAAACAAAATGTACGCTAGTTTAAAAAGATTAATATTACTAATTCCAAAAACAAAATATACGTACACATTAAATATTGAAAATTGTTATTATTTCATCCCCGTTTTATTCAACGCAATATTATATAAAATCATATAAAAATAGATAACATATTCATAATATATTATCTGAATGACACCACTTTTATAATATTTCAAATAGATCCAGATCAATTCCTTTTTTATAATTTTCAAACGCTTGTAAGATGACGACATCTATAGTAACTGATAAATGTCTTTGCATCGGACTACACAATTTAATTTTAGGTAAATTTCAAGTTATGGACTCAAAGGACTGAGTGAAGACATAAATGGTCCTAACATTATTTTGTTTATTTATTTACATTTTTTTTTAAATGATGCCGTGTTTTTAAAATCATAAGAAGAACTCGATTAAAAACTGTGAATAATTTTGTGAAACTTGTTAAAAATCGGTTCTTCATGCAATGATAAATTGATATGAAATAGCCATTGCCTAAATGCGAGCATAGCATAATTCTGATAATAATAAGTTGCACGTATTTTTGTTAATACATTATATGAAAAAAATTTCCATATATAATAACATGAAACAGAACAGATGGGTCCTCTTTTTGCTCTGAAATAACGGAGTTCCACGCTTCAGTTGAGGAATAAACTCGTTTAGAAATCAAAATATCACATCTAAAGAACCCTAATCCTCGAAAAGATGTATACACTTTTGATACATAACTTTACCTATATGTAACATGTGTAACGTTTCTTATTTCTATGAATATAATATCAAATAGTAGTTTTTCAAGACTCACCTGTACAACGAGCTAAGTTTTCGTTGTGTTTCAAGTTTTTCGCTTCGACAGAGAGACGACCTAATCCCCAATCTGAAAAAAAAACTATGTGATAAAATGTTCTTTTTCTCCTTCTATTTACTACGAATCAATACAATTGGTATCGGGTTTCAAGTATTAAAATGACAATGTGGTACAAATGTACCATAAACTAAAAAACGTGTTAATAACAAAAAATCCGTAAAATATCATAGATAACGGCTTAACGATTTATATACAAATCTGTTACGTTAACACAATACAACAGTCAATGAATATTATGGCTTTTACGTTAAACAGAGTAGTACAAGGGATATCAATATAACGGTTTTACGAAAGCACAGATTTTTCAGTTGCATTCTGATTTTTAAAAAAAATCACAACTCAATCTAATTCCAATATGCGCACATTAATAAATTATTAGTTGAAAACAATAAAAACCATGTTAAAACACATTTATCAATATTTGCCACTTAAATAAAAAAATGTGTTTATTCTAAAAGAAAAATGCACGAACCCATTCAAAAGGTTACTATTCAGGAGATCAGGTACTTTTTGCCTTGACAACCGATTTGATTTTTTTAAATGGAAGCAGATGATCCTTTTATTTCCTATTTTGAATCTGATAAAATAACTGTATTATATATAAAAAAAATACTTTGTAAAACATAAAACACAGCTGTCGACGGACAAATAAGAAGATGTTCAATTATCCCTGTCTTACATTTAACAGTGACATACTTGCTCTAAACAACCCCACATTCTCAAATTATATAAATGATATATATCCTAAAGAATTAACCCCAAATAAAAGCAAAGATGTTCATTTCTAGATTTGGACTTAAACATTATCTATGGTAGATTACACACTAAAGTATATGATAAACGGGATGACTTTTCATTCCAAATAGTTAATTTTCCGTTTCTTGAAGGAGACGTACCATTAGCTCCAGCTTACGGGGTATACATTTCACAATTAGTCAGGTATGCTCGCATTTGCAGTGATGTGTCTGATTTTAATGATAAAAACCGTTTTATTACAGAAAAATTGCTAAAACAAGGTCACCGTTACCACAAATTAATCAAATCTTTTACAAAATTTGCACATAAATATGGACATCTCATCGAAAAATTTGATTGTACACGTAGATTTCTGATTGTTAAAGGAATATCTCATCCTGATTTTTATAGCAATGTAGTTTATAAAGCACAAAAATTCAAAAACAACCTTATGGAAATTAAATACTGGCTGAAAAACCTTTGGAAAAAAGGATACAAATTCAATGTTTTAGTAAAATCTTTGCATTTGATATGTTTTGGCAGAAATATTGATAGCTTGATAGTAACTTTTAAACGTTAAATTTTCACTTTGTATCCACTGTATTATTTATAAGCACCACAGCGATCAAGTATGTCGGTTCTGTGTGGTGATGCAACTATAAATCATTCATTGTTTTGACGTGGGGTGTCGGATTTAGAACTGATGTATAGCTAGCTTAGCTAGTTGTCAGTAACTTCGAGTGTTCTCAAGAGAGTTCCTCCTCGTCTTGTTGTTTTCGTACAGTATTTTGTCTTAGGTTCTCTCTTGTTGAATTGAACTTTTGTCGATTGAGTTTTACAGTGTGTTTTATATGTATGCTTTGTGCAACTTATCAAGAGGGGAAAGGTTGGATCCAAAAAACTATTTTAAACCCGCCACATTATACATGTGCCTGTCCTAAGCCAGGAAACTTTGCCAAAGCCTTTGTTTGTCCTTGTCATTCTGTGTTAACTGTTTTATTTCAAGAATTGGGTCTTTCGATGATGAATTAGGGATTGGTTTTGAAACTTTTGTATTGTATTATAAGTCTTGGGCCAATGCAAGACGGTAAGCAGTGACCTATGGTCATTTGAAGACTGCTTGCTGTTTTCCGTTGTGATTTTTTGAATTGCTGTTTGTTTATGTTTGTTGTGTCGAGTTAACTTATTCCACAACTCAATATCGTCTATAAAGTTCGACCGTTTAGATTTTAAAGGAACGTTAGAGGAATGTAACAAAATACGTAAAACCAAAACGTTCGAATAAGGAAGCCAAATCCAGCACCGAGGATATCGACCATGTGCATTACAAGGAAAGAAACCTGGTGTTTTAACAATTTTGAATTTAAAAATCGGAATTTTAGTGACAAAATATAAGAATTTTTATGGTAATCGTGTCAGACAAGTTTGACTACCAGGCTTGTGATTACCCTCGGGGACCTCTGGTCCACCAGCAGCGGTTATCGTCTAGTGGTTTCAAAATTACAAACACCAAAACGTGGGTATAAACTGTTAGTTTGGATATGCTATAGGAGTAACCTCAAAACAGAAATAATGTATTATTAATAACAATAGTGTTGTTACAAAAAAAAATTGATTGACACTTGTTCTCTACAAAAGTGTACTATGGTCAAATGCGTCAGATGCTTTTAATAGTTTATGGACCTTTATTTGAAAAAAAAATCATATACAAACCCACATACAATAATATAACCTTAAGGGGAAGGTTAAGCCCCCACAAAACTAGTTTAACCAAGCCACACTTTATATGGGCCTGTCAGGAATCTTTGACAAAGCTTTGTTTTGTACTTGTCGTGGTGTTTCTGTTCATTTTCTAAGAAAAAGGTATTTCTTTGACTATGTCAATACTGGATATGAACTAGATGCATTTTATTTTGACCTTGAGTTAATCGCAAATCTGTGAGCAGCGCCTACTGGACTCGTTGAAGGCTGCTGGCTGCTTTTCATTGTGGTCTTTTTTAATTGCCATTGACATGTGGGCTTTGTCGCGTACATCTATTCCACATCTCGTTATTTTCTATTAAGTCACTTTGTTTAACCAATTGGAACGTGTAGAGTCTTCTCATGATCGTTATTTCTTTATCATTTGTTTTGGAAACTCTCTTCGACATAATATATGAAACATACTTCTTAATAAAATCCCAAACAAATACAGGTCATATATACACAGAATGGACAATTGAGATATAGTAAATGCTTATCTTAAACTTTAAATATTATTAGAACAAAAAAATTCAAACATCTACAGATGAGTGCATACATAACCTGTACACTAAGTTAACTCGAAAAGCAGACATCGAGTTAACTTCAAGTTCACTTGCAGCTCGTTATATGACTGCTTCGAGCAGACGCGCAACTGGTTAACTTGAAAAGCAGTCATAATTCTATGTCTGCAGTCGCGTAATTATGACAGGTCAGGTCAGGTTAACTTCGTGACAGGTCTGTTTTAAAGACTGAATGTAAAAGGACAAATATAATGTTCCATCGCCTAAACTATAGTTGAAATTAATTTCCTGATATTAAAAACAGTTTTTCAAAAATGAGTCCAGTTAGAGCAAACTTGTTGCAATGTTTGGTCTGATTACAGTCACGACTTTGTGACTGCTTATTACGAGTCATACAAAAGGCGTTCCAAGTCTGCTTTTACCAGTCATGAGTTAACGCTGTCAACTTGAATGTCTGCTATAGCGGACTTTTGTACAGGTTATGTGTGCACTGTATTCTATCAAAATTTGGACAATGCAACTTCTTATTTATGGAAATTTTTAATAACAACAACAACAAAATAAACTTTCAATGACCAATCTCTAAGTATATCAGTTTTCAACTCAATCGTTCGAGAATTTCGATTGTAAGAAGTGGCCGTATTGAATACAAAGGCAAATAAATACGTGGAAGGACCCAGATCGTTAAGAGAGTTATGCTCTCGTATCTATTTCTAGTCTTAAAGAATGAAAACTATAGCAGGCACGGAAGTGCTTTCGCTGGCCAAAGTTCTAAATATCATTAAAGCTGAATTGCATACCATGGGTTAGGTAAGGATCCAAGAAGCCTAAATTAAAAACCGGATCTTTACAAAAATGCACAAGACAAAACATGTATATATTAATAGTTTATTTGTTAGAGGGTAGAGTCTATATTATGACAATTTTTTCCAAATGCTAACCGATCACTGAATCAATTTTGAACATGTTATAAACTCGTATTAAGATAATATTTAAAATTTCTTAGTTACAGCCCAGTCCAATAATATTATTAAGCAAAACAATATATATTCAAAGGCGCTTTGGAAAACATGCAAGTAACAGTTTTGTAAGCTCATAGTTTTAATCATAACCTCTATCCCCCTTAATGAACAAAAGTAAAAAATTCAGATGAAAAATATAATTATTTGGTTAAAGTATGTGTCGGGCAAAATATTTCGGCTCCGAATCTTTAAACACCTTTGAACATGCTTTGGAATCTTACCGAAAGAAATGTCCAATATCTTAGTATTGATTAGTTAATTTGTTAAGAGCACTTAACTTATTTACTAAATTGCTTCATACTTAAGTCTTTCAATATAAAATATATCCCTATTCGAAGTCTTTCGATGAGTCGTCATCTGTTTGACGATTGACTATAAAGTTCCAGCATGTATTAAAATGAAAATTTCTGAAAAATACAATGTAAAGGGTGTCATGCAATATTATAAAATCGAACTTCTTTTGGCCTTTTTATTCGACATATGTAAAAAATCATAAATCAAGGCTATTAAATTTATATAATTTTATAAAAAAAAGCGAGATCACTTACTTTTATATATTTTTCAGATGACTGTAAGGCTAACATTTACCTAGAAGTTATCCACTAAACTCTCAATTCAGGGTTTATATTTGAACACGGAACAGGAATTGCCAATCCCTTGAATACTGGTCATCATGTCTAAAGATAAACAAAAGTCTACTTTATGTGTTGAAAATTGACATATCTCATTGTCCATCATTGCCTTTCCTTTAAAAGGTCAAATTTTTGTCCTATTTGTACAGTATGCAGAGCAGAAACTGCAATTAGAATAATAACATAAAGTAGGTCGACTTAGATATAGTATTTCTTTTATCTGAATTCTTTAAAACAAAAATCTCTTTTTTACTGTTCAAATTGTAAATCAAAATACAATTATTATTGCACCTCTTGTATGGAACTAGATGAACGCTTATTGTTAAATCCTTATTGAAATAAAGTGGCATGAAATTTAATGCCATAAGATTGTGTGAAGAGTAAGCAGTTCCTGCTTGATCTAGTACACCCGTCACGTTGCCAATAGTCAATTCAGCGTGTCAAATCCGGTAAAGGAAGACAAAACAAAACTCTATTAGCCTTCGATGGACTGTTCCCAAATTCGGAGAGAAAAAAAAAGAGATCAATAAAACAATCGATCTAGACACGAAAAATTCATGAAAATCGGTGAAGCAAGAAACAGAATAAGCAGAGGCACCAATAGGGTATCGGAATGTGAAAAGTCCAAAAGGGCAGAGACGAAACCAGTAAACACCAACAAGAACGGGACAAAAACAGACAATATGTACAACATGGAAACACAAAATAACTCAATATCAATTAACAACGCAAACTCCAGTCGAAACAAAAGTGAACTCAGGTGCTCCGGAAGAGTAAGCAGTTCCTGCTTGATTTAGTACACCCGTCACGTTGCCAATAGTCAATTCAGCGTGTCAAATCCGGTAAAGGAAGACAAAACAAAACTCTATTAGCCTTCGATGGACTGTTCCCAAATTCGGAGAGAAAAAAAGAGATCAATAAAACAATCGATCTAGACACGAAAAATTCATGAAAATCGGTGAAGATTTTAAAATATCTAGGCCAAGCTACGCTTTTTATTCCAATATTATATGCATTTTTTTTGGCTATGCTTATACAAAAAAAAAATAGGTTGATAAGAGTACGGGCGAAAAAAACATCCTTCAGCCTTAAAATATGTAGGTTATGCCGCAGTGTCCATTCCTGACTACAATAAAGAATAAATTCTGAATTAAAGGACATGTCACAACATTTTAGGATTTAACTTTTGAAGCGGCTTTATGATGTTATAGATTTTTTAATTTTAACAAAATTGAGAAAATATGTGAAATGTTGGCCGTTTTAGGAACATTTTGGATCAGAAAACATCGTCCGTACATGATCTTTAAAGAAAGTTAATATAAGCCATATTAACAATCTATAAATATATTGAGTTGTTTCTAATATGCATAGATACTTTTCTAGTCCAAAACTTTATAAATGCTAAAAAATGATGTAATTTGGCAATTTTCTGAATGGAGTCTAGTTGAATTTAAATATTTTATCAAAACAATCATTTGAAAATGAAAATTGAATATATTTAGTCCTTCCTTTTTCGAATTGTCTCCCATTCCAAAAAGGGATATTTCACGACTAAGTATAATAATGCATTGCAATAAAAGTGTAAAATTGGTTCCATTTTATTTTTTGGGAAATTAATATATTAATTTAATATAAAAAAGTAATTATTGAAAAAAAAAATCACGTTTGAATGTTTTGAACCAAAAATCTAAATGAATACAGAAAAACAAAATTCATGAGAATAGAAGATAACTCTGCAAAAGGTAGACAACTCACATTATATGAAAATAAAGAATAGAAATCTTTTAAAAGTTTATGTGCCCTGACATTTGGCCAAAATGTCCCATGTTCCATTAATCCAAATACAAACACATCATAAAATTAATTAATAAAGATTTACTGGACGACGTACTTTCAAAGAACATTGTAGCTTTTTGTCAATATTTGATCAACTGATTTTAAGCATGAAGAGTCCTTAAATTAAATAAATTATTAAGTTTACTAAAATTTTCCGAAGCAAGTCTGGATTCGCTTGCTAATTGTACAATTCAAATTGATAAAAAAATTACAATCAAGATTAATATACATTATCATCGATGTTATAAAAATTTCTTACTCTCTCCCTAATTTGACACTTTTTTCTAGTATGTTTAACCTATCAACTCAGATAAAAATTTTAATCTTTCAACCATAAGAAAATACAGTCAAAGTAAAAAAAAATAATAACTGTAGAAAAAGCTTACATGAGTTATTTCAGTTTCTTCGTATAAAGAACTTTCCAACTGCAAAGTTTATTAGTCATCGATCTGAAAGAAATGTGGAATACTTTGTATTATTCTACTTATTTTTTTTGTCGTATTGTCATATGTATTGTTAATAATATAACCCGTAATGATGTATTTTAGCAAATAAAGTACCTGGTATCTATTTACCTCAAATTGATATAGTCCATAGACTCGATACCAGCTTCCAAATTGAAATAAGAAACAAAACACTTGTTAACAGATCGTGCTTAAATATAACGGTTCGTACTTATAGTATTAATGATTCAGTTTTATTATATAATTTTGAATTGTAAAATTCATACCTTAACACGCACCAACAAGTTGCATAAATATATAGCTTTTTGAAACCACCACTCTCGGACTTAGAATAGCATGTTAAAGTCGATCGTTATTTAATCTTTTATCTATTTCGTTGAGTGCTGTAGTTTGATGGCCCAGGAAGAAAATCTATAAAAAAGACCGAAGAATTTAGTAGATCTAGTTGTCACTTTAATGAGATTCTGATAGCATAAGTTGTTTTTGAATGACAATAATATCATAAAACGGATTATATTCGATAAATTACTGAATTAAATTCTGCCAAACCTATAGGTAACAAATAAGCAGATGTACCAATAGGGTATCGGAATGTCAAATGTCCAAAAGGGCAGAGACGAAACCAGTAAACACCAACAAGAACGGGACAAAAACAGACAATATGTACAACATGGAAACACAAAATAACTCAATATCAATTAACAACGCAAACTCCAGTCGAAACAAAAGTGAACTCAGGTGCTCCGGAAGAGTAAGCAGTTCCTGCTTGATCTAGTACACCCGTCACGTTGCCAATAGTCAATTCAGCGTGTCAAATCCGGTAAAGGAAGACAAAACAAAACTCTATGACAAACCAACATCTGCACTCATCTGAGAGATCGAAATCCCATATTTGTCTATAAGTACATGATGTGTACTTGAGTGTAGACAGCAACCGAGGAACAACATAACCCTGTGTGAGCAATATTTGCGTCAGACGTGACGCTCTGTAACAACCCGTTTTGCAATAAACTCCCCCGATTTGCAATAAAAAAAAATCTTTGTTTTGTCATTAATTATTCATACAATGGTTCCAAAAGGTCAATTGGTTTAAAGTACAAATTATTGTTTTCTGCTAAGGAAATCGATGTAAGTCCCGCACGCTCTGGAGTAACGAATCAATTGAGATATGTAAACTCCGTAAGCTGGAGCGGAAGGAATGTTGCTACACAAGAAGGGAAAGTTGATGTCATCACGT